>CAUYLG010005268.1:0-25733 GCA_963573385.1 Cacajao melanocephalus | reverse complement strand
GAGGTCGAAGACCAACTTAATGAAATGAAACGAGAAGACAAGATTAGAGAAAAAAGAGTAAAAAGGAATGAGCAAAGTCTCCAAGAAATATGGGACTATGTGAAAAGACCTAATTTATGTTTGATAGGTGTACCTGAATGTGACAAAGAGAATGAATCCAAGCTGGAAAATATTCTTCAGGATATTATCCAGGAAAACTTTCCTGACCTAGTAAGGCAGGACAATACTCAACTCCAGGCGATACAGAGAGCACCACAAAGATATTCCTCAAGAAGAGCAACTCCAAGACACATAATTGTTAGATTCACCAGGGTTGAAATAAAGGAGAAAATACTAAGGGCAGCCAGAGAGAAAGGTCAGGTTACCCACAAAGGGAAGCCTATCAGACTCACAGCAGATCTCTCAGCAGAAGCCCTACAAACTAGAAGAGACTGGGGGTTAATATTCAATATCCTTAAAGAAAAGAACTTTCAATCCAGAATCTCATATCCAGCCAAACTAAGCTTCATAAGTGAAGTAAAAATGAAATTTTTTGCGAACAAGCAAGTACTCAGAGATTTCATCACCACCAGGCCTGTTTTACAAGAGCTTCTGAAAGAAGCAGTATACACAGAAAGGAACAACCAGTATCAGTCATGCCAAAAACTTACCAAAAGGTAAAGAGTATCACTATAATGAAGAATCCATATCAACTAATGGACAAAACAGCCAGCTAGCATTAAATGACAGTATTAAACTCACATATATCAATATTAATCCTAAATTTAAATGGATTCAATGCTCCAATCAAAAGACACAGACAGGCAAACTGAATAAAAAGTCAAAACCCATCAGTACGCTGTATCCAGACATATCTCACATGCAAGGACACACAAAGACTCAAAATAAAGAGATGGAGGAAGATTCACCAATCATACGGAGAGCAAAAAAAAAAAAAAACAAAAAACCAGGAGTTGTAATTTTCGTCTCTGACAAAATAGACTTTAATAGTAACAAAGACTAAAAGAAACAAGGAAGGACTTTACATAATGATAAAAGGATCAATGCAACAAGAAGAGCTAATGATCCTAGTATATATGCACCCAATACAGGAGCACCTAGATACATAAGATAAGTTCTTAATGAGTTACAAACAGACTTAGACTCCCACACAATAATAGCAGGAGACTTTAACACTACATTGTTAACATTAGATAGATTAACGGGATAGAAAATTAACAAGGACATCTATGACTTGAACTCAGACCTGAAACAAATAAACTTAATAAATATTTACAGAATTCTCCACCCCAAATCCACAAAACATACAGTTTTCTCAGTATCACATTACACCTATTTTAAAAGTGACTGTATAATTGGAAGTAAATCACTTTTCAGCAATTGCACAGCATTTCACAGATTTAAATGAAATATTGGTTGGCTGTTCATTTGTTATTTTCTTCCCTTATTCCTTCCTGTCTCCATTGTTAAGCACAATTATAGGTATAAAAGAGGTTTTTAATACCTATTTTTAGATTGCATTCCAGCCTGGGCAATAGAGCCAGATTCCTGTTCTCTCTCCCTCTTTCTCTACTTCTTTCTTTCTTTCATTAAAAAAAATACATATAAATAAAAAATAAAAAAATAAAAATACAAAAATTAGCTGGGTGTGGTGGCGCGTGCCTGTAGTCCCAGCTACTCGGGAGGCTGAGGCAGGAGAATTTCTTGAACCCAGGAGGCAGAGGTTGTAGTGAGCTGAGATTGCGCCACTGCACTCCAGCCTGAGTGACAAGGACGAGACTCCGTTTCAAAAAAAAAAAAAAAAAAATGGCAGCAGTAGCAGCAGCAGTTTTCTTCCATCTGGTGATTCCTTGAGCCATCAGTGATCTCTATCCTGGGCCCCGGGAGGTTGCACCCTGATGCCTGCCCCCAGGAGCCTGCGCTGCATTGAGAGACTGATGTGCACCCACACTGTGAAGCTGGAAGGACCCCGCGGGGCCATTTCATCCCTCCGCCACCATGACCACTAATGTTCAAGCAGCAAAGCCGGGGTCCAGAGCGGGAAGGTGTCCTCCAGTGCCTCCCAGTACCGGGACCCAGGCTTCTTTCCACCCTCCAGGACTCCATGCAGCCCCTGAGTCCCAGCATGCCTCTGGGCAAAGCCTCTTCCTTTATAGAACCCCAATCCCTGGGTCCCTCCGGGAAGCCCATGCTTGAAAGCTAATGAGTCTAGGACACTTGGTCAGATCGTTTTTACTTTTTATTAATTTTAGCTTTTTGAGGTGGAGTCTCACCCTAGCCCAGGCTGGAGTGCAGTGGCACGATCTCGGCTACTGCAACCTCTGCCTCCTGGATTGAAGCAATTCTCTTGCCTCAGCCTCCCAGGTAGCTGGGATTACAGGTGTGAGCCACCATGCCTCGCTAAGTTTTATATTTTTAGTAGAGACAGGGTTTTACCGTGTTGGCTGGGCTGGTCTCGAACTCCTAACCTTGTGATCCGCCGGCCTTGGCCTCCCAAAGTGCTGGGATTATAGGCGTGAGCCACCATGCTCAGCAATTTTTTAAAAAAATATGACATTCTACTTTGTCTTTGGCTGCTAAAAGAAAATTTTTTTTTGGATAGGCTTGGTGGCTTACACCTATAATCCCAGTAGTTTGGGAGGCTGAGGCGGGTGGATCACTTGAGGTCAGGAGTTCAAGACCAGTTGTTGCCAACATCTACTAAAAATACAAAAAATCTGCCAGGTGTGGTGGTATGTGCCTGTAGCCCCAGCTACTCAGGAGGCTGAGGTAGGAGAATCGCTTGAACCTGGGAAGTGGAGGTTGCAGTGAGCTATGATCATGCCACTACATTCCAGCCTGGGTGACAGAGCGAGACCCTGGCTCTAAAAAAGCCTGGGTGACAGAGTGAGACCCAGTCCTTTTTTAGAGCCAGGGTCTCGCTCTGTCACCCAGGCTGGAGTGCAGTGGCATGATCATAGCTCACTGCAGCCTCGAACTCCTGGTCTCAAGCCGTCCTCCTGCCTCAGCCTCCCCAGTAGCTGGGATTACAGGTGTGAGCCACCATGCCCTGCTCAGTCGGGTATATTCTAATGCTGCTCTCCTGGCTAACGCTCAGCCTCCCTGACTTGCCCAACTCCGGCGAGTTCTGGCCCCACGAGCCCCTCCCGAGTCCCTGACTGGCTCTGAAAGCCACCACAGGGCGTCCTTCCTGTTGGGTAAAGGTGAGGGCAGGACCCTGGAAAGGTCCCATTTCGGGGAGCAGCTGCTGGGATGGGAGTGCCTTGGTCGCCACTGTTGTGTGGTTTGCATGAGTGTGTGTGAGTCGGGGGTGGGTGCCTGTGTGGCCACTTCCTTCTCACGCACTCACACTTGTGTATGTAGCTCTGCCTGCTACTCTGGCTCTGAGGGCAGAGGCTGAGAACGGTTTCATGTATGTGTGCTGGGGAAAACCCCATTGTATTTAATACACATAACACTTCCTCAATTGCAAGCATACTTCTATGCACTTTTCAAACATCATCGTATTCAAGCCACAACAATCCCATGAGGTGTGTACTATTTTTATCCCCATTTTGTGTGTGCATGTGTGTGTGTGTGTCTGAGATGGAGTTTGGCTCTTGTTGGCCAGGCTGGCGTGCAATGGCGTGGTCTTGGCTCACTGCAACCTCTGCTTCCCAGGTTCAAGTGATTCTCCTGCCTCGGCCTCCTGAGTAGCTGGGATTACAAGTGCTCACTACCACACCCAGCTAATTTTGTATTTTTTCAGTAGAGATGAGGTTTCGCCATGTTGGTCAGGCTGGTCTCAAACTCCTAACCTCAGGTGATCCACCCACCTTGGCCTCCCAAAGAGCTGGGATTATAGGCTTGAGCTGCCATGTCCAGCCCATTTTATTTGTTTTGTATTTATTTATTTATTTTTGAGACAGGGTCTTGTTCTGTTGCCCAGGCTGGAGTGCAGTGGTAAGTTCACAGCTCACTGTAGGCTTGATCTCCTAGGCTCAGGTGATCCTGGCATTACAGGCATGTACCACCATCCTTGGCTAATTTTTGTATTTTTAATTTTATTTATTTATTTATTTTGACACGGGGTCTCTCACTGTCGCCCAGGCTGGAGTGCAATGGCGCGATCTCGGCTCACTGCAACCTCCACCTCCTGGGTTCATGCCATTCTCCTGCCTCAGCCTCCCGAGTAGCTGGGATTACAGGTGCGTGCCACCACACCTGGCTAATTTTTTTTGGTATTTTTAGTTGAGACAGGGTTTCACTCTGTTGGCCAGACTGTTCTAAAGCTCCTGGCCTCCTGATTGGGCCAGGATTACATGTGTGAGCTGGGATTACAGGTGTAAAATTTTTTTTAGTAGGGATGGGGTTTCACCATGTTGGTCAGCTGATCTCGAACTCCTGACCTCAGGTGATCCACCCACCTCGGCCTCCCAATGTGCTGGGATTATGGGCGTCAGCCACCGTGCCCGGCCTGAACTTTTGTATTTTCAGTAGAGAGGTTTCGCCATGTGGCCCAGGTTGGTCTCCAACTCCTGACCTCAAGCCGCCTGCCTGCCCCAGCCTCCCAAAGTAATGGGATGACATTCACGAGCCAGCGCACCTGGCCATCCCCGTTTTGTGGACAGCGAGTCTAACTGCGGAGGAGAGGGTCTGCATGGGGTGCTAGACCGCTGGCATGGGTGCATGTTGGGGGCTGGTCCTGCACTTCCCTTTCTTTCACCGACTGCAGACCCCATGTGGGTGGTCACCAAGGCATGGGGTATGCGGCTGAACCAGGCAGTGATGCCAAGGACATCACCATCATCCCCATGGTAACAATGCTCTACGCTCAGGGCCTGTTACATGTCAAGCTCTATGTTGAAAACATTATGCATATTTGGATTAGTTCATCCCCACAATTAACCCCTGAAATACCATCTTATTATTCTCTCTCTCTCTCTCTTTTTTTTTTTTTTTGAGATGGAGTCTTGCTCTTGTCACCCAGGCTGGAGTGCAATGGCGCAATCTTGGCTCACTGCAACCTTCGCCTCCTGGGTTCAAGCAATTCTCCTGCCTCAGCCTCCCGAGTAGCTGAGATTACAGGGGCCCACCACCATGCCCAGCTAATTTTTTGTATTTTTAGTAGAGACGGGGTTTCACCATGTTGGCCAGGCTGGTGTCAAACTCCTGACCTCAGGTGATCCGCCTGCTTCGGCCTCCCAAAGCGCTGAGATTAAGGCATGAGCCACTGTGCCCACCCATTGTTCTCACTTATGATAGAGAATAATAAAACAGGTTGGGTAGGGGATTGCAGGCCTTTGGAAGCCAAGACAGGCAGATTACCTGAGATCAGGAGTTCAAGACCCGCTTATCCAGCATGGTGAAACCCCACCTCTACTAAAAATACAAAAAATTATCTGGGCATGGCGGCGTGCACCTGTAGTCCCAGCTGTTTGGGAGGCTGAGGCAGGAGAGTTGATTGAACCCGGGGGGCGGAGGTTGCAGTGAGCCGAGATAGTACCATTGCACTCCAGCCTGGGTGACTCTGTCTCTAAACAAGAAAACAAATGAGAACTCTGAGACTCAGAGAGGTTAGAGATTTGCCTGATGCACACAACGAGGAAGTGGCAAAATTTGATCTTGAATCCAGGCTGGTCAGATGGCAAAGCTCACAGTCTTGCCATGTTGCCAGGCTGCTTTTTTTGTTTGTTTGCTTTAACTATTTCTTTTTTTAAGAGATAGGATCTTGCTGTGCTGCCCAGGCTGTTCTCAAACTCCTGGGCTCAAGCAATCCTCTTACCTCAGCCTCCCAAGTAGCTGAAACTACAGGCATGTGCCACCAAGCCCAGCTTCTTTAACATTTTTTTAAAAATTGAGGTGAAATTTACATAACATAAAATTGTAAATATTTTAAAGGATATTAATTCAGTGGCATTTAGTACATCCGGAGTGTTGTGACACCATCACCTCTGTCTAGTTTTGAATCATTGTCATCGTTCCCAAGGGGACTGTGTGCCCATTAAGCATTCTCCTCCCCTCTTAGGCCCTGGCAACCCTTAAGTTACTTTCTGTTTCTATGAATTTACCTATGCAGGATATTTTATATAGATGGAGTCATACACTATGTGGCCTTTTGTGTCTGGTGTCTTTCACTTAGCATAATGTTTTCTTTCTTTTTTTTTTTTTCAAGACAGAGTCTTACTCTGTCACCTAGCCTGCAGTGCAGTGGTGTGATCTCGGCTCACTGCAACCTCCACCTCCGGGGTTCAAGTGATTCTATTGCCTCAGCCTCCCGGGTAGCTGGGATTACAGGTGTGTGCCACCACACCCGGCTGATTTTTGAATTTTAGTACAGACTGGGGTCTCACCATGTTGATCAGCCTGGTCTTGAACTCCTGACCTCAGGTGATCCACCCACCTCGGCCTTCCAAAGTGCTAGGATTACAGGCGTGAGCTACCACGCCCGGCCTCATTTTTTTTTTTTTTTTTTTTTTTGGAGACAAAGTTGCTGTGGCATGCAAGCTAGAGTACAGTGGCCAGATCTTGGCTCACTACAACCTCTGCCTCCAGGGTTCAAACAACTCTCCTGTCTCAGCCTCCCGAGTAGCTGGGGCTACAGGGGCACACCACCATGTCCAGCTAATTTTTTTGGATTTTTAGTAGAGATGGGGTTTCACCATGTTGGTCAGGTTGGTTTTGAACTCTTGACCTCAAGTGATCCGCCTGCCTTGGCCTCCCAAAGTGTTGGGACTACAGGCGTGAGCAGAGTCTTTGTTTTCAATTCTATGTATTTTTTTTCTTTTGAGATGGAGTCTTACTCTGTTGCCCAGGCTGAAGTGCAGTGGCACGATCTCGGCTCACTGCAACCTCTGCCACCCGGGTTCAAGTGATTCTCCTACCTCAGCCTCCTGAGTAGCTGGGATTACAGGTGCTTGTCACCGTACCTGGCTATTTTTTTTTTTTTGTAGTTTTCGTAGAGATGGGGTTTCGCCATCTTGGCCAGGCTGGTCTTGAACTCCTGACCTCATGATCCACCCGCCTCGGCCTCCCAAAGTGCTGGGATTACAGGCCTGAGCCACCTCGCCTGGCCTGTTTTCAATTCTTTTGGACATATAACTAGGATTGGAATTGCAGGGCCATATGGTGATTTTCTGTTTAACCTTTTGAGGAGCTGCCAAACTGTATTCCAGTCCCACAGCCTTATTTCACGTTCCCAGCAATGCGTGAGGCTTTCCATCTCTCCACCAACAATTGTTACTTCCTCTCTCTCTTTCTTTAAAATTATAACCATCTTAGTGGGTATTAACGGATAATTTATGGTAGCCTCGATCTGTGTTTTCCTGATGACTTGTGATGCTGAACATCTTTTTTTTTTTTTTCCGAGATGGAGTCTTGCTCTGTCGCCCAGGCTGGAGTGCAGTGATGTGATCTCAGCTCACTGCAACGTCTGCCTCCCAGGTTCAAGCAATTCTCCTGCCTCAGCCTCCCGAGTAGCTGGAACTACAGGCGCTCAACACCATGCCTGGCTAATTTTGTATTTTTAATAGAGATGAGGTTTCTCCATGTTGGTCAGGCTGGTCTTGAACTCCTGACCTCAGGTGATTTGCCCGCCTCAGCCTCCTAAGGTGCTGGGATTATAGGCATGAGCCACCGTGCCCAGCCCCTAAATTTTTTTTTTTTTTTGAGACAGGGTCTCACTTTGTCACCCAGCCTGGAGTGCAGTGGTGTGAACATGGCTCACTGCAGCCTCAACCTCCCAGGTTGAAGCGATCCTTTCTGCCTCGGCCTCCCAAGTAGCTGGAACTATAGATGTGTACCACCAAATCTGGCTATTTTTATTTGTTTTTGGTATTTTTGTAGCGATGGGGTTTCGCCATGTTGCCCAGACTGGTCACAAACTCCTGGGCTCGGGCGATCCTCCTGCCTTGGCCTCCCAGTGTTAGGATGACAGGTGTGAGCCACCGTGCTCAGCTGATGTCTTCTCACGATTAGATTCCGGCTGTGCATTCCTGGCTGGAAAGCTGCAGAGAGGATGCTGTGAGCTTCGAAGACCTTCACATCTGGAGGCACACAATACCCTCCTGCTCTCACAGGTGGTTTATTTCAATCCCTCATCACGATGTCTGAGTCCTCTACTGTATAGTTACTCTTTTTTCTTTTTCTTTCTTTTCTTTTCTTTTTTTTTTTGAGATGGAGTCTCACTCTGTTGCCAGGCTGGAGTGCAGTGGCATGATCTCGGCTCACTGCACCCTCCGCCTCCTGGGTTCAAGCAATTCTCCTGCCTCAGCCTCCCAAGTAGTTAGGACTACAGGCGCCTGCAAATACACCTGGCTAATTTTTGTATTTTAGTAGAGACACGGTTTTCCCATGTTAGTCAGGCTAGTCTCGAACCCCCGACCTCAAGTGATCCCCCGCCTCAGCCTCCCAAAATGCTGGGATTACAGGAGTGAGCCACTGCTCCA
Organism: Cacajao melanocephalus; assembly: GCA_963573385.1. Lineage (NCBI taxonomy): Eukaryota > Metazoa > Chordata > Mammalia > Primates > Pitheciidae > Cacajao > Cacajao melanocephalus. The sequence continues at coordinate 17,307 of CAUYLG010005268.1, read as the reverse complement.
GGCCTCTTTTTTTTCTTGTTAGTAATAAGCAATCTATCAGGAGATGCTTCCTGACCATGCTGACACCCTGCCCCTCACTGAACACTTCGCCGCAGATGTAATGCCCCAGTGAGTTTTCCTCGCAGGCTGTTTTCTTGTGGACGGCCCCCTCTGCTATCTTTGTTTCTCTGGGTAGGACCTTAGATCCTGGGCAGGTGCTCGCCCTCCCTGGCAGGCTAGTGCAACGCAGCTGTCTTGGCCAACACCTCACCTCCTCATTTGACCTGGCTTCAGCGCATCGGTTCGCAATCCCGTACAGGCAGCCAGACCGTCTCACGGCGAGCAGCAGTCTGGGAGGCTCATCTCATTTTCTTTAATAGAGACAGAGTCTCAGCTGGGCGAGGTGGCTCACACCTGTAATCCCAGCACTTTGGGAGGCCAAGGCGAGTGGATCACGAGGTTAGGAGTTTGAGACCAGCCTGGCCAACATGGTGAAACCCCGTCTCTACGAAACATACAAAAAAGTTAGCTGGGCGTGGTGGCAGGTGCCTGTAATCTAAGATACTTGGGAGGCTGAGGCAGAGAATTGCTTGAACCCAGGAGGCGGAGGTTGAGCTTCCCTGGGAGCTTCCCTTCCTCACTGCAGCACCCACAGCCACAGGCTGGATGGAGGGGAGCACAGAGTTGTCCCGTTGCCCAGGGTGGGGGTGCCGGGAGCCCTTCTCCACAGCAGGTCTGCGAGGCTCGCGATGGGGAAATCACCCTGGCTGCTGTGGGCCCAGGAGGAACCTGTGATAAGATGCCCCACAGTTAGGGCAGCGGCTTTGAGGTTTGGAGCCTGGGAGCCGACAGGAAGTGACTTGGTGCTGAGCTGACGCGGCTTCAGCTGGGCCGGTCCCTGCCAGGAGCTGCAGGCTGGCGTGGCTAGGAGGATGCCAGTGGAGTGCCCCGAGCCTGGGCCGGGAGGGCTGCTGGGCCAGTCCCCAGGGCCAGGCAGGCAGTGTCCCCCTCCCACCCCGCCCGCCCACTGGAGCCTGCCCCGGTGGAGGGCCTACGTGGCTGCCGCCGTGCTCTGCTACATCAACCTCCTGAACTACATGAACTGGTTCATCATCGCAGGTGAGGAGGGGACGGCCACGCTGGCAGCACCTGCTGCTCTGCTCTGCCCGCCAACCAGGGGCTGCAGGTCCGAGGTGGCCTTCCAGCCATCACTCGTCTTTCTGCTCCTGGGCCCGTCTCTGGTGTTCTCAGCTCTGGAGGTGGTTTTCAGCTATGCCTGAATCGGGGAGGACCAACCCAGGTTCCCAATGCAGCCTCAACTAAGAGGGGGCGCCGGCTGGACGTGGTGCCTCCCACTTGTAATTCCAGCACTTTGGGAGGCTGAGGCAGGAAGACTGCTTGAGCCCAGGAGTTTGAGACCAACCTGGACAACACAATAAGACTCTGTCTCTAGTTTTTTTTTTTTTTTTTTGAGATGGAGTCTCACTCTGTCACCCAGGCTGGAGGGCAGTGGCGTGATCTTGGCTCACTGCAACCTCTGCCTCCTGAGTTCAAGGAGTTCTCTGCCTCAGCCTTCCAAGTAGCTGGGATTACAGGCGCTTGTCGCCACGACCAGCTAATTTTTTTGTATTTCTAGTAGAGACAGGGTTTCACCATCTTGGCCAGTGGTCTTGAACTCCTGACCTTGTGATCCACTCGCGTCGGCCTCCCAAAGTGCTGGGATTACAGGTGCGAGGCACTGTGCACGGCTAAGACTCTGTCTCTATTTAAAAAATTAAAAATATTTTAGGGCCGGGTTCAGTGGCTCAGGCCTGTAATCCCAGCACTGTGGGAGGCTGAGGCAGGCAGATCATTTGAGGTGAGGAGTTTGAGACCAGCCTGGACAACCTGGTGAAACCCTGTCTCTATTAAAAATACAAAAATTAGCCAAGTGTGGTAGCAGGTACCTGTAATCCCAGCTACTGGGGAGGCTGAGGTAGGAGAATTGCTTGAACCCAGGAGGTGGAGGTTGCAGTGAGCTGAGATCTCACCATTGCACTCCAGTCTGGGTGACGGAGAGAGACTCAGTCTCAAAAAATAAAAATAAAAATTGTTTTTAAAAATTAAGAGAGGGCACAGTGGGGGTGGGGCCAGGGACATACTGGGGGGTGGGATGAGTAAGGACAGCAGGGAGGACTTCCAGGCAGAGACCTCGAGGTTCTGGGTGGAGGACAGGGTAGCCTGGGGCAGCAAGAACAGCTCCTGCTGCTGTGTTTCTAGGACAGCAGGCTGCTCCAAACCTCGCACGTGCTGCCTTCCTTCTTGCAGGCCTCAGCGCTCGACCTGCTTCTGCCTGCCTTCTGTCACTCACTCACTCACTCAAGGCTGATCAGGGGCCAGGCACGGTGGCTCACGTCTGTAATCTCACCACTCTGGGAGGCCAAGGAGGGCGGATCACCTGAGGTTAGGAATTGGAGACCAGCCTGACCAACATGGTGAAACTCCGTCTCTACTAAAAATACAAAAATTAGCCAGGCATGGTGGTGTGTGACTGTAATCCCAGATACTCGGGAGGCTGAGGCAGGAGAATTGCTTGAACCCGGGAGGCGGAGGTTGCAGTGAGCTGAGATCACATCACTGCACTCCAGCCTGAGTGACAGAGTAAGACTCGATCTTAAAAAAAAATACAGATTGTGACGTCACTTGTTCTTCTCTTCTTGTCATTCATTCATTCACTCATTCATTCAAGACCAACTGAGTGCTAATTGTGGGCAGGACTCCCTGGTGGCTGCTGGGGACCCAGGGTGGAAATCAGACTTGTAGTTCCTGAACTAAGAACGACCATCTCATGGGGCAGAGATAGAGGCTGGTTGACGGCAGTCCTGCGAGGCAGAGAGGTGGGTCCAGATGCAGGGCAGGCACAGGCCAGCCTGGGAGCTCAGGAGGGTGGCTGCAGCTGCCTGTCAGTTACCAGCTCAGCATGCCAGAGAGTGGCTATGGAATCATGAAACTCTAGGGGCTGCAGAATCACCCCTAGACCTGGTCGTTGTCTTTGAGGAGCTCAGAGGTCAGGAGTTCCTCCTCCTCACTTGAGGTCAGGGGTTCAAGACCAGGCTGGACAACAGAGGAAAACCTTGCTTCTACAAAAAATTTTAAAAATTAGCCAGGGACGGTGATGCAAGCCTGATGTCCTAGCTACTTGGGAGGCTGAGGCAGGAGGATTGCTTGGGGCTGCGGTGAGCTGTGTACAACTGCACCCTAGCCTGAGTGACAGAACGAGATCCTATCTCAAAAGAACCCCCTAAAGACAAAAAGCAAAACAAAGCAAAATGAAACACAATAAACAACAAAAACCCCAAAGGGGTATATGGGGTGAGATCACAAGCTTCTTGGGTGCCAGGCTGGGAGCTTGGGTTTTCTGCCTTGGGCAATGGGGAGCCATATAATTGGATCTGAGGCCCTGATGGAGGCAGGACGAGCTGGGGAGTCAGTTCAGAGGCTGCTGCAGTGGATCAGGCCAAAGCTGAGGAGGCCTGATTTGGAGTGTGGGCTGAGGGCACGCAAAGGAGGGAAGGAGCAAGAGGTGGACGGGAGCCAGGAATCGCCAGTGCAGAGCGCCCTGAAGCCAGGAGCCTGGGTATGTGCTATCTCTGCTGCTGACCCTGGGGGCCCCTGGCTGGGCCCTAAGACCCTGAGTCTTGCCTGCCCAGGTCCCTTCCCTGTTAGCACTTCCTCTGGGTGTGTAAGAAAGGGGGCTGTGGTTACGGGGGCAATAGAGGCCTGGAGAAGTGAAACTGTGCTGAGTGTCTGGAAACGGGTGGGGCCTAATATGTTCTTGCAGGAAATGGCTCTTTTGGGGCCAGGGTGGTGGGCTACAGGTAACAGCAAGGCTGGGTGCACGCTTGGCTTTGGGTCACCCCCAGAGTGCCACGGAGCTGGGGGGGAGCCCAGGAGGTGACAAAACAAAGGGATGAGTCCTAATTCCTAAAAATGGAAGATGGGCACGATTTAGAGCATTTTCATTTAGCTATTTATTTTGCTTACCTGTGTTGTGTATTTTTTTTCTTTCCAATGACTGTCTTCTTTGTGTATTTAAAATAATAAAAGGGGGACTTTGAGAGGCCAAGGCGCGTGGATCACTTGTGGAGTGATCCAGGAGTTCAAGACCAGCCTGGCCAGCACAGTGAAACCCCTTCTCTACTAAAATTACAAAAAAAATTTAGCCAGGTGTGGTGGTGCATGCCTGTAATCCTAGCCATTTGGGAGGCTGAGGCAGGAGAATTGCTTGAACTTGGGAGGCGGAGGTTGCAATGAGCTAACACCACTGCACTCCAGCCTGGGCGACATACCGAGACTCCGTCTCAAAAAAACAGCAACAGGCTGGGTGCGGTGGCTCATGCCTGTAATCCCAGCACTTTGGAAGGCCAAGACAGGTGGATCACCTGAGGTCAGGAGTTCGAGACCAGCCTGGCCAACAGGGTGAAACCCTGTCTCTACTAAAAATACAAAAATTAGCTGAGCACGATGGCGTGTGCCTGTAATTCCAGCTACTTGGGAGGCTGAGGCAGGAGAATAGCCTGAACCCAGGAAGCGGAGGTTGCAGTGAGCCGAGATCGCGCCACTGCACTCCAGCCTGGATGAAAGAATGAGACTCTATCTCAAAAACAAAACAAAACAAACAACAAGAAATAAAGAAAATATTAAAAGGGGAAAAAGACACATTGGTATGTATGCCAGGTTGTGGTGGCAACTGCGGACAAATTAAATGTCTAAACAAATATTTCTTACACTGCTTCTCTGTTTCTTTGATTTTTTTTTTTTTTGAGATGGAGTCTCACTCTGTCACCCAGGCTGGAGTGCAGTGGCGCAATCTCAGCTCACTGCCACCTCCGCTTCCCGAGTTCAAGCAATTCTCCTGCCTCATACTCCAGAGTAGCTGGGATTACAGGCAGGTGCCACCACTCCTGCCTAATTTTTTGCATTTTTAGTAGAGACGAGGTTTAGCCAGGCTGGTCTGGATCTCTTGACCTTGTGATCTGCCTGCCTTGGCCTCCCAAAGTGCTGGGATGACAGGCGTGAGACACCGCACCCGGCCCGATTCCTTCATCTTTATGCGCATGGGGCAGGTCTTGGAGATGTGCATGTAGGGCTTTCTTGAGGTGGGTGTTTCTGTGGAGACCCACGTGGGGGCTTCAGTTCCCCTTCTGTGGTTCTGGGTGTGAGGACAGGCTGCCTGTGGCTGAGATTTGAGTCTCAGCTCCTCCAGCTTCAGACGGGTAAAACTGGGCACGCAGAGCCTCTGTTTCTTTGTCTGTAGAATGGGGGCAATGAGAGTCCCCACCTTTTAGGATGACAATGGCGTGTGTACAGCTCAGGGCCTGGGTCTCGGTCATCTCCTGATCATGAATGTGATGATCATTCTTCTTCATGATAATGAAGGGCCAGAGCTGCCTGACGCATGTGAGCAGGTGCTGCAGACCCGGAGCCTTCCGAGATACCACCAAGAGGCTACCAAGAAACAGACCCTGGTGTCTGGGAGACGCACTTTGTCTCTCTGAATTAGCCGGGGCACCCACTGCTGCGCCTAGGGAAGAACATGCTTGTGCGTGCATGCGTGCAAGCCGGGACATTTGTGTCTTTGTACTACCCATTCATCTGTGCATGCCTGGTGGTTGTGCACAGGCAAGGCCACTGTGTCGCACAACTCCAGGGACTTCCGTTTGCACAGCAGCCTAAGTGAAGGGCTGTGCACCGCACAGCAAGAGAGCTGCCGGCTCCTCCGACTGCACCGTGGGTGGCAGCCCTGAGCCTGTGCATAAGCTGGCAGAACTCTGGGCATGTCTTTATGGGTCCGTGTCACTGCACGTGTGTATGTGTGTCTGTGTATGAGGCTGGGTGTACACGTCTGTGAGTGTGACTTCCTGTGTGTGTGTATATTTGTGCCTCTGCAGGTGTGTTTTTCCGGCAATGCCTTGTTTTTTTGCTTTGTTTTGCTTTGTTTTTGAGACCGAGTTTTGCTCTTGTGGCCCAGGCTGGAGTGCAATGGGCGCGATCGCGGCTCACCGCAACCTCCGCCTCCTGGGTTCCACGATTCTTCTGCATCAGCCTCCCGAGTAGCTGGAATGGCAGGCATCGCCACCATGCCCGGCTAACTTTTTTTTTTCTTTTTTGAGACAGAGTCTCACTCTGTCACCCAGGCTGGAGTGCAGTGGTGCAATCTCAGCTCACCGCAACCTCTGTCTCCTGGGTTCAAGTGATTCTCCTGCCTCAGCCTCCTGAGTAGCTGGGACTACAGGTGCAAGCCACCACGCCCAGCTAATTTCTGTATTTTTTTGTAGAGACGGGGTTTCTCCATGTTAGCCAGGCTGGTCTTGATCTCCTGACTTTGTGGTCTGCATGCCTGAGCCTCCCAAAGTGCTGGGATTGCAGGCGTGAGCCACGACTTGTGTCTGTGTTCCCACACGAAGCAGGGAAGGAGCCACGTGGCTGCAGGCGTGTGTGTAAACGTGTGTGTGTGAATGTGCCTTCGGGATGCTTGTCGCTTTGAGTGTTTGATATGCACACATTTCTCTGTGTGCCTGCTCTTGTGTGCATGTGGTTGTACACGTGTGGGAGATGGGGACAGAACAGTGGGCGGGGTGCCATGCCCTGTGCTGTGCTGGTCAGCTGCAGCTCTGTGCCCCTTTCGAGGCCAGGAGGGCAACTTCCTGTTTCGTGAGCGCTGTCCCTCTGTCCGCAGGAGTGCTGCTGGATGTGCAGACGTTTTTCCACATCAGTGACAGGAATGCTGGTTTGCTTCAGACTGGTAAGGAGTCGTCCCGGCTCTGGAGCTGGGGCCCTGGGCTCATGCTGGGGTGAGCTCTTTCAGTGGCTCATGTTCTGTGCCCAGCTCCAGCCCCACTGGGTCTGCTGGCACAGGGGGTGGGTGGGGTGTGGCCTGAGGGGCAGTCTGGGCAGGAGGAGGAGGGAGCCTAGGCTGGAACAGCCGCACTAGTTTGAGTGGAGGGTGCCACAGGGGGGTGGGGCTGGGAGAGGCCCCGCGCTTCAGCTCCTGGCTGCGGAACTGATCAGTCCTTCCCTTGGCATCGGTGAAGCTCAGGTATGCACCTGAGGCTTGCTTGGGTTTGAGAAATCCTGATGTGTGCTTTCCTCTCACAGACCTGAAAAATCTGACTACTGGGACACACGAAGACAGACAGACACAGACACAGACAGACAGACACATCCGCCTGCATGGGCTCAGAGGGCCGCGGCCCACAGAGAGCCTAACACCAGGCAGCGGGGGCGGCCACATGTCCCATCTCAGCATCAGAGCGGTTGGGGTCATGAGGCATGAGCTTTTCCCCTGTGGGTGCCCAGATGGCGACACACACCCACATGTGTGCACACACATGGTCACAACACGTGATACACACGTGCACACACACCCAGCCTGTAACTAGCATGTGCTGAGGGGCCTCCTAACAGCCTACCATCTCAGGGCTTTGGAACATGACTCTCAGCTGGGCGCGGTGGCTCACGCCTGTAATCCCGGCACTTTGGAAAGCCGAGGCGGGTGGATCATGAGGTCAGGAGTTCGAGACCAGCCTGGCCAACATGGCGAAACCCCATCTCTACTAAAATTACAAAAGAATTAGCTGGGTGTGGTGGCATACGTTTGTAATCCTAGCTTCTCAGGAGGCTGAGGCAGGAGAATTGCTTGAACCCGGGAGGCAGAGGCTGCAGTGAGATGAGATGGCACCACTGCACTCCAGCCTGGGTGACAGAGCGAGATTCCGTCTCAAAAAAAAAAAAAGAAAGAAAAAGAACATGGCTCTCAAACTGGGGATCAGGTATCTCTGGGGATATACAGTAACTTTCCAGGGGCTGCATGAACACAGAGAGTTTTGAGAGATTGACTCATTTCTAGATCCTCAAGCCTGTATGTTTTTTCCTAAAATGATCTGCCTGAGGAGAAGCCAATGGTCAGCCTGCGCTTTCTCTTCCTGTCCTTCCCCTTCACAATTCCCTGTCTGCTGAGGGGAACAGAAAGGGACTCCTCTTCCTGTCCTGGGTGTAAAACCCTCCAGGCTCCCTCCCGCGTGGATGCTTGGTTTCTGTCGGGGGGACCTTGGGAGCGAAGCAGAGAGCATCAGGAGACATGCACTGGGGAGGTTCGCTCCAGGCCACAGGCCCAGGCAAGGAGCCAGGCCTTATCCAGCCATCCCTGTGTGCTATGTCTACTGTCTGTCTACGAATTAGAATTCAGAACGAGATAATGGTCTCAGGGATGCATGTCCATACATTTATTTCAGTGAAAAAAACGAAGCCAACATTTTTCTTATAATCAGTTTGATTGTGTAATTGATTTGGCAGAAGAGGATGGGTGTCCTTGCTTAGACTCTACTGCAGAGATTTCCCAGAAACGGAATAAACTCGGCCCCGTAGCTGCGAGAGTTTGGATAAAAATACAGTTAAAAAAAAATACGCAACAATGTGGGAAATCCCATCCTTGGCAACCATTCAAACTTATGATAAGAACATTTTAGTGTTAGCCGAAAACTTGTGGAGGAGTACGTAGTTCTAGAAACTTCTTTGAGAGTGACGTGAGCGAGAGTTAGAAGATCACAGCTTTAGAACACGCATCATTTCCAATTGCCCCTCAGTGTTGTGGCCAAGAAGCCCGCAGCCGATCTTCCAGCCACATCTGTAGCCGAAGTGAGACCATCTCGGTTCAACACCCACAGCCTTCTCAATTAACCAGATAATGGTGGTTTAGTTAACATTTCCCTTCACTGGTTCTTTTTTTTTCTTTCTTGAGATGGAGTTTCGCTCTTATTGATCAGGCTGGAGTGCAATGTCATGATCTCGACTCACTGCAACCTCCACCTCCTGGGTTCAAGTGATTCTCCTGCCTCAGCCTCCCGAGTAGCTGGGATTACAGGTGTCCACCACCATGCCCACTAATTTTTGTATTTTTAATAGACAGGGGGTCTCACTGTGTGGCCCGGGTGGTCTTGATCGCCAGGCCTCAGGTGGTCTACCAGACTTGGCCTCCCAAAGTGTTGAGATTACAGGCGTGAGCCACTGTGCCCTGCCCTTACCTAGTTCTTACCGTAGTGGTCAGGATTATTACTACAAGGCCTGGGCCACAGAGGGAGGTGTGTGTGTGTGTGTGTGTGTGTGTGTGTGTGTGTGTGTATTTGGGAGTAGGTGAAGAGAAGGGTCAACTTTGCAGAAACAACCCAAAAATGTCACGGAAAGGACAGTGGGCTTGGAGGCCGATGGTCTCTGGTGGCTCAGGTGAGTCTCTTTGCCTTTTCGGGTTGCCATGCAATGGCCCTTAGTCCCAGCCTGTTGTCTGTCCACAGGGCTGCTGAGAGGAGGAACCTGGTGACTGAGAGAGAGGTTGGTGAAGAGATAGAGGGGTTGGGCTGGGCACCGTGGCTCACGCCTGTGATCCCAGCACTTTGGGAGGCTGAGGTGGGCAGATCACCTGAGGTCCGGAGTTTGAGACCAGGCTGGCCAACATGGTGAAACCACGTCTCTACAAAAAATACAAAAATTAGCCAGGCATGGTGGTGGGTCCCTGTAATCCCAGCTACTCAGGAGACTGAGGCAGTAGAATCACTTGAACCCAGAAGGCGGAGGTTGCAGTGAGCCGAGGTCATGCCATTGCACTCCAGACTGGGCCACAAAGCGAGACTGTCTCAAAAAAACAAAAAGAGAAAGGGGTGGAAGATGAGAAGACCCAGCGGTCAGGCTCCCTCCACCCACCCATGGGATAGGGAGGCTGCTGGAGTTAGTTTATTCATTAATAATATTTAAAACTGACACTGACTTGGCACTTACCCCGTGCTAGGCAGTATTCTAAGTGCTTTAAATATCAGCTTATTTAACATTCATGACAATCCCACGAGGCAGGTTTTACATTTTGAATCCAGGAGGTGTGCCTCCCGAGCCTGTCTTTTAACTCTGGGAGGATTCATTTCACCCACTATGTCACAGAAATGATTTGAATTTGGAGATGCTGGGAATGAAGAGTGTCTGTGTTCCCCTCGGGAAGGGCACCTGCAGGTTCACAGCGCGTCTGCAGGTTCAGGGGCTTACAGCCCGCAAGTGATCCTGCAGATGAGAAATATGGGGAAATACATATATATATTTGGTTTTCTTTTGCTATTTGTTTGTTTTTTGAGATAGAGTCTTGCTCCGTCACACAGCCTGGATTGCAGTGACACAATCTTGGCTCACTGCAACCTCTGCCTCCCAGGTTCAAGGGATTCTCCTGTCTCAGCCTCCCTGGTAGCTGGGATTACAGGCACAAGCCACCATGCCCAGCTAATTTCTGTATTTTTAGTAGACACGGGGTTTCACCATGTTGGCCAGGCTGGTCTTGAACTCCTGACCTCAGGTAATCCGCACACCTCAGCCTCCCAAAGTGCTGGAATTACAGGTGTGAGCTACCACACTCGGCTGGGAAATACTTTTTACAACTTTTGGGTAAAGAAGATATGCATAAACAAGACATGAAACAACCCTTGCCCCTCTGGAAGATTAATAAATTTGACCACATCAAAGCTAAACACTTCTGTATGATGGTGATTGAAATTATGCAATTAGTGATAATAATAGGTAACATTTATTGGACATTTATATGAAGCTATACAGATACCTTTTATGCGCTTTATTTTACTTTATCCTCTCAGAAAGGCAACAAGAGAACAGTGCTGTTGATGAAAGGGAGCATGAAGAGTTAAGGAATCTGCCCCGGGTCACATAGCCGGAGTGGTGAGCCAGGATGCAAACCCGGCCAACTTAGTCCCAGAAGTTGCGTTTTTAATTCTTAAAACAAATATAAAAAACGATGTGGACTTACTTCCAAAACATATTAACAAACAACAGCCCAGTGGAAAAATGGAGAGAGTGCCGGGAGCGGTGGCTCACTCCTGTAATCCTAGCACTTTGGGAGGTCGAGGGTGGATCCCTTGAGTCCAAGAGTTCAAGACCAGCCTGGGCAAGATGGCGAAACCCCATCTCTACAAAAACTACAAAAATTAGCCAGGTGTGGTGGCATACGCCTGTACTCTCAACTACTCTGGAGGCTGAGGTGGGAGGATGGCTTGAGGCCGGGAGGCAGATGCTGCAGTGAGCTGAGATCGAGCCACTGCCCTCCAGCCTGGGTGACAGAGTAAGACTCTGTCTCAAAAAAAAAGAAGGTATAAATACAGCTGTGTCCAGGGAACATTTTACCTAGCAGGAAAACTGACTCTTTCCCGGCTTCCTGGACTCGTCATTAGTTCACAGTCAATGTGCTTGTTCTTTTGTTCTTTTTTTTTCTTTCTTTTTTTGAGCTGGAGTCTTGCTCTATCACCCAGGCTGGAGTGCAGTAGGGCGAGGTCAGCTCACTGCAACCACCGCCTACCAGGTTCAAGTGATTCTCCTTACTCAGCCTCCGGAGTAGCTGGGATTACAGGCACCCATTGCCACACCTGGCTAATTTTTTGAATTTTTTTTAGTAGAGACGGGGTTTCACCATGTTTCCCGGGCTGGTCTTGAACTCCTGAGCTCAGGCAATCTGCCTGCCTCGGCCTCCCAAACTGCTGGGATTACAGGCGTGAGCCACCACTCCCGGCGCAGTGTGCTCATTCAAAACCATCCTCATCTGCTGCTCAGAGGAGACCCAGGAGGACTTCCCTCTTCTCCTGCTCCGTGTTACCCCAGCAGGTGTATGAATGAAAAATCAGACCAGTCCCATATCCAGGCTCACAGGGGTCATGTGTCTTTGTAAAGCCGGGAGACCGTCATCTGCTCCATGCCTGACACTCCACATTCACTCCCATCTCACCTTTACCAGCCTGGGAGGGGATGGTGACTTCCCCAGTGCTGGGGTAATACTCAGAGCCAGTGCTGGGTCCAGGCCCCCCACTCTGGGCTGGGGTTGCGTGTTGGCAGAGCACTGTGAGATTCACCTTATCTTTTCTTATGCCCTGGGCCCGCTGCCAAGATGCCAGCTTGTGGCATCTGAGTCAGGCTCCTTACCCGGGCCTGCTGGGCCGCCTGCCCCACCACAGTCGTGGGAGGGATCCAGGCTGCCCCTGTGTGTCTCCTCCAGTCTTCATCGGCTGCCTGCTGCTGTCTGCACCCGTGTTTGGCTACCTGGGTGACCGACATAGCCGCAAGGCCACCATGGGCTTTGGGATCTTGCTGTGGTCAGGAGCTGGCCTGGCTGGCTCCTTCATCCCACGCCAGGTAGGTTTCCAGGCCCCTGGGGCCCCTGGGGCTCCTTCCCCACCTGTTTCCTCCCTGGCCCAGCCCCATCAGAGCTGGGTGGGGACAATTCTGCTCCATTCCTGGCTATGAGTGGATCAGGGGTTGCACTGAGGGCTGGGAGAGGAGGTGAGGGCACAGCCTCCAGCTGAGCCTGCACAGGGCAGAGCCGGTAGACTTTCTTTCTTTTTTCTTTTTGTTTTTGAGACAGAGTTTCGCTCTTGTTGCCCAGGCTGGAGTGCAATGGCGTGGTCTTGGCTCACTGCAACCTCTGCCTCCTGGGTTCAAGTGATTCTCCTGCCTCAGCCTCCCGAGTACCTGGGATACCAGGCATGTGCCATCAAGACTGGGGAATTTTTGTATTTTTGTAGAGACAGGGTTTTACCATGTGGGCCAGGGTGGTCTCGAACTCCCAACCTCAGGTGATCCACTCGCCTCAGCCTCCCGAAGTGCTGGGATTATTTGCATGAACTACTGCGCCCAGCCAAACTGGTGGACTTTCTTAACAGGATGCCTCTTCTCTCCTGCCTCTCACTGCCACACCAGGTTCATTTCTGCCCGACTCTGCTGGGGTGGGGCTGGGGGTAACAGCTGCTGTCTTGGGGAACTGGCCTGGTTAGCCATGGGGGGACCCAGGAGAAGGGCTCCCCTGAGCAGGAGGGCAGGCGGTGGCTGCAGGGGACACACGTGTGACTGAGAACCTGGAGTGGGGAGGGTAGTGAGGTGTCTGTAGCCCCGATCCCCTCTCCCTCCTCTGGGGTCCTGTGTCACAAGTCCCCTTGGCCCCTCCTCCAAACCCTCAGGCCCCTGGCCCTATGGGTGGTTTCGGGAACTCACTGTGGTCTTGTGCCCGCTCGCCCAGTATTCTTGGCTCTTCTTCCTGTCCCGGGGCACTGTGGGCACTGGCTCTGGCAGCTACGCCACCATCGCACCCACCGTCCTGGGCGACCTCTTTGTGAGGGACCAGCGCACCCGCATGCTGGCCGTCTTCTACATCTTCATCCCCGTGGGAAGGTTGGTATCACCCATGGGTCCACTTCCTCAGGTGGTAAACTGAGGCCCGAAGGAGTCAGAACAGGGGCTGGGGTGGGTAGGAGAGGTCAGACCGGGAGAACTGGGATTGGAGTTCTAATGCTACCCCTTTCTCACCTCTTGAGTTTACCTCTCCGAGCCTCAGTTTCCTCATCTGTGAATGGGGCAATGGCGCCAGCTGATGGGCGGGGGAGGAGTAGAAGGGATGGGGATGCGCTTACAGATTCATACACTCGGCAGGGCAGCGTGGCCTGAGCGGGGAGGGGCCAGCCAGGGAGGCCAGGGGAGGAAGTGTGCTAGGACCAGGCCCTGCACCCACAACAGGCTCAGCCAGGGTGGGGTTTGCAGTCAGGACCCTGGCCTCTGACCCCGCTTTCCTGAACTCGCCTGACTCAAGCAGGGCCCAGCCTTGTGCAGGAGGGTGGAGGGTGACCCCATAGGTGGGAGAGTGGTGCTGGGGATAGGCTGGGAGCCAGAGGCCGCTGGTGGCTTGACCAAGGGCAGTGGACATCTGGGCCTCACGTGGCTTACTTTCCTTAGTGAAATGGCTCTGAGCCTGCAGAGGGCCAGCTCCCTGGGGCAGGGGGGCACCCTGGGTCAGGCTGGCCGTGGGGTCTGCCTCCCGTGCTCCCCACAGCCCATCCCCCTCGCCCCTCTGTTGCAGTGGCCTGGGCTACGTGCTAGGGTCGGCTGTGACGGCGCTGACCGGGAGCTGGCGCTGGGCCCTCCGAGTGAGTCCAGCTTCCTTGTCTTCCCTCTGCTTTCCCTCTGGACCAGCAGGGACTTTCCAGCCTTGGGTGACCTTAGCCACTTGGCGTAGCACCCGGCGCCACGGTGGGGGGCGGTGGTCAGGCATCAGCAGCTTTGGACATTTGGGGCCTCATAGGGAGCATGGGTTGTGGCCCTGGGTTCCAAAGCTGGCTGCTTTGTGTTCTCGATGTGTGACCTCAAGTGAGCCGCCTTCTTCTTCAGAGCCTCAGTTTGCCTGTGGGTGGAGTGGGGACAGTAAATGCTACCAGAGGCATCTTGGGGTTCAGTGAGACAGAGATGGAATTTCCGAGCCGCAAGGTCAGGGCACAGAGGAGGCCCTTGAGGGCTGGCCACGAGGCTTGCTGGGTGGTTGGGCAGGACGCTGGGAAGATGCTGTGCAGGCCCTGCTGGGGCTGCAGCCATCGTGACTCCAACGTGGGCACGAGACGACCATTCTGCAGAGGAAGGTGCTCAGTAGCGAGGGCGCTGAGCTCAGCCCTGGGAGTGCCCAGGAGCTGGTGTATGAAGCACTGAAGCCAGAGCCAGAACCTTGAGGGTGGGGTGGGCTTCAAGGAGGCAGGTCTGACCTGGCTCGAATGTACCTTCTCATGGTCTGAGCCGTTTGAAGGCCACCCAAGGCAGGCAGTGAGATCCCCGTCCTCGGGGTTTGAGCCGAGGGGCCGCTAGGAGGGGATACCAAGACTGGTATGGCAGACGGAGGGCTGGCCCAGGGAAAGGTCAGCTCTAGGGGCAGCAAGTCCTCCGGAGGCTGGGCCAGTGTAGCAAGGGTCCCTGTTCTCAACCATCTCAGGCCCACTGGCCCCAAAAGAGTGGTGTCAGTACCGGAAAGACGGGAGTTACATCAAGCCCCGAAGAGACCCCATTCCCCAGAAAGGCTACAGCGGAGCGGGCTGAGAAACAGGGGTATGCCCAGCTCTGTGGATAGCAGCACCCAGGAGTCATGTCACCCCCACTACCCCCAGAGCCTGGACCCCAGAAGTCAGATGCTGGCTGGTACTGTGGCCAGCCTTCCCCGGGGTCTCCTGGGCTGTGAGAATATGTGGTCCTCAGCTTCCTGGGCTCTCTTGTCCCCAGATCATGCCCTGCCTGGAGGCCGTGGCCTTGATCCTGCTTATCCTGCTGGTTCCAGACCCACCCCGGGGAGCTGCGGAGATGCAGGGGGAGGGGGCTGCAGGAGGCTTCAGGAGCAGCTGGTGCAAGGACGTCAGATACCTGGGGAGAAAGTGAGTGTCCCTGCTACCCCCTGCCAGCCACGGAAAAACTGCTTTGTCTGCCCCAGACTCACTGACCACCTCTCTCCACCTCCAGGGAGCCCTCCCTGGTTGCCCCAGTATTCATAGCCCTCCTCTTCCTCTGAGATCCCACTTACCAATGGAAGTGGCCCTCCCTCCCTTAGAGCTCAGACTCCCGTCACCTTGCCATGTGACAGAAATATGGACAGGGAGGGAGGGAGATGGCGTGAGCCCCAGCCTTGCTGCTGCTGCTGCCCTGCCCATAAGTGGTCCTGGCACTCAGAGCCTCTCTGTCCGTTTATTCAAGAAGGAATTCTCCAGCCTTGCCCACTTCTCTGGGTTGCAGGGAGGATGCTGGGCGTTCATCACTCACCTTTCCGAGCCTCGTGGCGTGCGTCCTCCTCTGTGCCAGCCATGCTGGGGAGGCAGGCAGGAGTCCCCTGCCGGTCCCAGGTCTCGGATTCACTGCAATGCAGGCCAGGGACAGGACCCGATTCTGTTACTGAGCCGGGGCCCCGGCCGGGAGGACTCAGGGGAAGATGGGGCAGGCAGGGACAGCTTCCTACAGAATGTGATGCTGGATGGGGGCCCTCAGGATGGGGAGATTGGGTCCTGCAGAGAGGAGGGAGGGAGGAGGCTGCATGCACGAGCCAGGGTGTGCAGGGGGTGGGCCTCAGAAACGTCGGGGAGGCTGGAGCTCAGGGAAACCTGAGTTCTTCTTTGGCACCTCAGTTTGCGTGTCTGTAAAGAGAGGGTAGCAAATGCTGCCTACAGAATCTTGAAGGTTAACGAGACACGAGATGGAAAGCTCCTGGAGTGCCCGGGAGTGGGGAGGGCGGACAGGCCCCTTCAGCCCCAGTCCTGCCCGACGTCCGCTGAGGCACCTTGTCTGTCTTGCAGCTGGAGTTTCGTGTGGTCGACCCTCGGCGTGACTGCCATGGCCTTTGTGGCCGGAGCCCTGGGCTTCTGGGCCCCCAAGTTTCTGCTCGAGGCGCGCGTGGTCCACGGGCTGCAGCCTCCCTGCTTGCAGGAATCGTGCAGCAGCCCCGACAGGTGAGGGCGTCGGGGGCCCGTGGCCCAGCTCTGGGGCGGGGGGTGGCTGGGGGTGGGGCTCTTGCTGAGGAAGTTCTGAGGTTCTGAGCTCCAACATTCAGTTTCTGGGTGGGGAGCACGTGGCGCTGAGTGGAGACAGTAGGAGCCTGGCTCTGGCTCTGGCCGAGCCTCTGCTGCTCTGGTGGCCATGGCCGGCCCCCTTGTCTTCTCTGGGCTGAATTCCTGTCTCTCCACCCCTAGGGTGGCTGTAGGCTCCAGGAGGCGCCGGTGGGAGATGGGGGTGAGGCTTCTGTGGGGCCTGGGGATGACAGGAGCCTTAGCAACCATCCTGCGGGGCCCTGCAGTGTCTTCCGTGAGGGCATCCCATTCTACGCATGGCAAACGGGGACCTGGAGGCCTCATCGCCTCTCTGGTTTTGGGATTTCATGTGTGGGAAGGCTGCCGGGAGGGTGGCGCGGGCACTCTGTCCTTGCGGCACGCCCTCTCCCGCTTCCTGCCTGGCTGTCTCCGCCGCCCTGCCGGGCTCCACTTCTGTCCCTGCCACCTTTGACCCCCTGCCCCAAGAGCTCCAGTGACCGCTTGATGCTGAGTCAAGGACATCCTCCCTGAATAGCAGGCACCTGACCCTCAACCCCAGCCTCCTCCCTGCCTCCGGGGCTGCTCCTCAGCCTCCCTGTGGCCTCCTCCTCCTTTCTGTCCCTGTCCTGGTGGGTCCTGGGGACACTGTCCTCTTCCCTGGAGCCCCATCCTCCCCAAGGCTTTGGTGACACTTGTCCTCTGCTGACTGCACCTCCTCCTCCTTCCCTCTTCCCCCTCCTCCCCTCCTCCTCCCCTCCTCCTCCTTCTCTCCTCCTCCTCCTCCTCTGCCTCCTCTTCCTCCCTCCTCCTCCTCCCATCCTCCTCCTCCCCTCTTCCTCCTCCTCTCCTCCTCCTCCGACATATCCTCCGACCGGCCTTGCGGCAACACCCCCCCTGCGACGGAGGGGCGGCGCCGGCCGCGCCGCGGCCTCGGCGG
>CAUYLG010005266.1:0-51272 GCA_963573385.1 Cacajao melanocephalus | reverse complement strand
TGCTTATGTCCTGGATGGTTTTGGATATTTTCTTCTAGTGTTTTTATGATACTAGGTTTTATGTTTAAATCTTTAATCCACCTGGAGCTAATTTTAGTGTAAGGTGACAGGTAGGCATCCAGTTTCTGCTTTCTGCACATTATGCTACCTCAGCCTCTCCATAGCATAATTAACTATCTTCTGAAAGTTAATTTTCAGAAATTAACTTTATTGAAGTAATTGATTCTGAACAATAAGTACATAAAACTTTAATAAAACCAAGAAGAAAAAAAGGCACTACTGAGACTCACATCATAATATTTTACATAACAGTGATGGATTTTACACCAAATAGTTGCCATGTAGACTTCTGATGTGCCACAGAGAAACAACTGAGTTATAAGTAGGATGGTCACTTTCAGTTCCAGCATGATTATGATTCTACCAGATGTATAATGAAAGTCACTCAGATTATTTGGGCTGTTTATACTGAAATCTCATGATTTAAAACACAGTGAGGCCAGGCACGGTGGCTCAGGCCTGTAACCTTGGCAGTTTGGGAGGCCAAAGAGGATTGCTTGAGCCCAGGAGTTCAAGACCAGCCTAAGCAACACAGCAAGACCCTGTCTCAAAAAAAAAAAACAAACAAAATAAAAAGTAAGAAATTTCAGGCCGGGCAAGGTGACTCATGCCTGTAATACTAGCACTTTGGGAGGCCGAGGCGGCTGGATCACGAGGTCAGGAGTTCAAGACCAGCCTGGCCAAGATAGTGAAACCCCGTCTCTACTAAAAATACAAAAAATACCCAGGCATGATAGCAGGCACCTGTAATCCCAGCTACTTGGGAGGGTGAGGCAGAGAATTGCTTGAACCTGGGAGGAGCAGGTTGCAGTGAGCCGATACTGTGCCACTGCACTCCAGCCTGGGCAACAGAGCAAGACTCTGTCTCAAAATAAATAAAAAAGAAAGAAATGTGGAGAAAAAGAGTGAAGGCATATTTCAGACACAGTATTTACCAAATTCCTGATAGTTTTGGAGTTAATTTTTAACCAAAAAATTAACTATGATAGAGAATTGTAAATAGGCAAGATAAAACCAAAATTTTTGGCAAATTGCAACATATTGCATGGTTCTTTCCCTTCTCCTCTGGGAGAATCACCCCAAATGTTGTTCATGTCCTTGTCTATCAAGACAAGTTTAATACTATCAAAGGGTACTAGTCCCCAGTTTTGGCCCAAAAAAAACCAAAACTACTCATGCTAACTCCTACCCCAGATGGTTACCACTCCTGGTGGGAAACATAAGAAACATAAGAAACAAATCTTAAAGTCAAGGCCAGATTCCAAAATAGCTAATGCTTTATCAGTCCTGTAAGAACCCAAAGCAGACGACAGTGAAACATGAAAATTTGTATACAGGGGGAAAGAAATTGAATAACTCGTTTCCCACTTTAGCAATTAAAGGTGATCATTTCTCCCTAGAACAAATAATCACAATCACGTGTATGACTAAAACATCCATGTTCTCAGAGTCTTAAAGCACTGACCTGAGTTAAAATCTCAAATCTACTTTTCTCCTTTGGCTTCATTTTCCTCACCTGTAAACCGGTGGGGATAGAAGAGAAAGGGTATTTGGACTTTATAGGATTACTGCCAGGATGAAATAATTAAGAATCACAAACTCTTAGAACCTGTTAAATACGTTAGGCATTATTCCAAGTGCAAATAACACACAGCATTTCATTTCATCCTGAAACTGCAAATCGTATTATCCCATTTTCCAGATGAGAAACCTGAAGCACAGAGGTTAACTCGCCCAAGATCCCAGGTAGTGATGCAGGTGGGATGCTAATTCAGGCTATCTGGCTCCAGAGCAGGCGCTCTTATCAGAGCGGGCTGAAATAAGCTAACGTTTGCTAAGCAGCCTGTACTACTCCTGAAATACAACGTGCTCAATAAATGATATTTACTTTTCAAACGCAGTGTGAGAAAGTCCAGACAAAATAGGCGAGACCAAGGAATGCCCAGGACCTCCACTACTCTCCCAAGCGTCGCCAGCGCTCTCCCAGCGGCCAGAAGCGTCCTCCCTCTCCAAGCCCCCAGAACTTCCTGTTGCGCCCCAAGCCAGCGGTGGAGGAGCCAGCGCTGGGGCTTGAGGCTGCAAGTACGGGCGGCGCCGCTTTGGGGAAGGAAGCGGACTGCGGCGGGGCGGGCGCTTACCGTAACCAGCGCTGTCATCGCTCCGGGACTCCAGCACCGGGCGCACGGGGACGCGCAAGGGCGCGGAGGGACTGCGGTCTGGGCACTTCTCCAGCCGCCTCGGAAAGCCGCGACCCCCGGCTTGTCGGGGTCCTGGTCTGCATCCGCGCCCCTGGCGGCTCAGAAATGCACCTTCTCTCCTCACGGTTCTTGGCTCAAGCCACCTCCCAACTCCTTTCCCGCTGGCTTGGAGCGGAATCACAGAGCTGCCTCCTCTTCCGGGGTGTTTCCCACCGCCCCAAGCGGAACCCTCGACCCCGACTAGGTTTCCGCTCGGACACCACCTCCGCTACAGCCGCATCCCAGCTCTTGAAACCGGGGCTTGAGGGACCTGCCCTTTAGCAGCGTGCATTACCTCAGATATGATAATCATCTTTGGGCGGAGACCAGAGAACTTGAAAGCCGGTATTTCGTAAATCTTAGCTGTTCTAGATCCTTATTAGATGTAGTGTCCCTGGCCCCACTTACTTCTACCTAAGGCCGGGGGCACAGATCTAGTGAATCGCCTAAGGTCCTTGCTTCCCACCAGCAGAGCAGCCTGAGCTTACCTGCAAGTGCTCCAAGACAGGTTGTTCTTTCATTTTTGATTTGCAGGCCCTGCTCCCAAAGCCCTGTCTGAGCTTTTAACTGTGGAGGCAGAAACTCTGGGCTCCACCTCCACACGCTGCCTTTTACAGCCCAGTGGATTTGTCACAATACCTTTCGGCTTCAGTTACCTAACTGCCTAGAAAAGAAAGAAGGTGACTCCCACCTTCCTTCGATAATAGAAGTATAATGAGGATCAAATGGGATGGCCACTGCCATCACAGACATACTTTGGGGTAATGTGGTGTTATTGTTGAGTCAGTTTGGGGCGTGAGGACATCAGAGATTTAAGCTAAGCTCCGCTTTTACTGTGAGTTACTGGGCATGTCAAGTGGCCCCTCTGGGCCTCAGTTTATTTATCTATATAATGGGAATAATAGGGGGAAAAAAATCCAATTCCCTCACAAGGTTACACTGATCAAAGGAAATCACTTACCGTGCTTCATGTGTAACATACAATATAAATGTTTTGTTATTTCTGTTATATTTGGTGGGTTCCTCTGGATAGGCAGTCTTTTTTCTTTATTTCTTTCTTCCTTTTTTAGAGATGGGGTCTTGCCCTGTCCCCCAGGCTGGAGTGCAGTGGCAGGATCATGGCTCACTGCATCCTCGACCTCCCAGTCTCAAGTGATCCTTCCACTTCAGGCTCCAGAGAGAGAGTAGCTGGCACTAAAGGCACACACCTCTGTTCCTGGCTAATTTTTTTTTTCTAGAACAGGGTCTCACTACGTTGCTCAGGCTGTTCTCAAACTCCTGGACTCAAGCGATCCTCTTGCCTTGCCCTTCCAGAGTGCTAGCATCATAGGCGTGAGCCACCATGCCCAGCCTAGATGGTCTTGATTAAAGTTGTGGTCAGTGATTTGGGGTGGATCCCAGTGTGTTGGCAGAGGTGCCACAAAGCACCCAGGCAAAATGTTGCTCACATCATTACAAGTGTAATTAACAATGCTAGTCATTCATCCCTGACAACTGACTTAAAATTAGGGACACCCACTCATTTAGTTCATTATGAATTTTTGCCTAGTGAACTCACATTTGCAGACAGTTTACAGGGTTTTTCTCCCATTTCTCAATGTGGTTTTAATGAGCATTTCTTTGTTTATTAGAAAATTGGAATCTCTCATATACATATTGGCATTTTGTTGTTTTTCTTTTTGTTGTTGTTGCTGTTGTTGAGACAGGGTCTAGCTCTGTCACCCAAGCTAGAGTGCAGTGGCACTGTATCAGCTCACTGCAACCTCCACCTGCTGGGCTCAAGTGATCCTCCAGCCTCAGCGCCCCCAAGTAGCGGGACTACAGACAGGTACAAGCCACTGCATCTGTCTAATTTTTGTAATTTTTGTTCATATTGGGTTTCGCCATGTTGCCCAGGCTGGTCTCAAACTTCTGAACTCAAGCGATCCACCTGATTGGGCCTCCCTAAATGCTAGGATTATAGGCCATGGCCATTTAGTGTTCTTCTATGAACACATTTCATCCCTTTCCTCTCCTTAACCCATCTCCTTTAAATAGTTAATTTGTAAACAGATAACAGGTTCTGAAGCTCTTCTAAGGCAAGAAATCCTTCTTGATCTACGTCTTCCATACAGTTTTTTTTACCCTTCCCCACCCACCCCCATACAGTTTCTTTGTTAGGTCTCTTACAGTGCCAGGATCAGGGAGTTCTCGGAAATCTGCAGACTCACCAAGAAGACTAGCCATTTGGAACCCAAGATTCTTAAGAAGACTACCATCTTCTAGTTTAATCTCTTTGGCAAGTCGACATGTTAGGATGATCATGTATTCTTTTCAGATCAAGCTTCAAGGCATTTTGAGCCTGAAATACAAGGGCAATTTGAAGTGCTTAAGGCATTGGATATACTAGTTTACAAGCTGTCTTTGATTCCCAAGCTGTATCAGAAGCATCTGAGGCATTTGTCACAAATGCAGATTCCCAGGCTCCAGCCATCCTACCAGATTTATCAGGATTTCTAGGGTGGGGCCCAGGAATCTGTATCTTTCACAAGCACTTTAATCAACTGTCAAACCTGTATATGAAACTCTTCTGGTCTGGGCATGGTGGCTCATGCCTGTAACCCCAGCATTTAGGGAGGCCGAAGCAGGAGAATCACTTGAACTCATAATTTTGAGATCAGCCTGGGCAATGTGGCAAAAACCGATCTCTACAAAAAATACAAACATTAGCCAGGCTTGGTGTCTCACACTTGTGGTCCTAGCCACTTAGATGGCTGAGGTGAGAGCACTGCTCAAGCCTAGGAGGTCGGGGCTGCAGTGAGCTATGACAGTACCACTGCACTCCAGCTTCGGCAACAGAGAAGGACCCTATCTCTAAAAAAATAAAAATAAAACTATTCTGGGCACAGATACACCTATGCCCAGAGTAGCTGTAAAAATTAAATTTTAAAATGTTCATAGTAACCTAGTGTGGTTTGATTCAGGCCAGCAAATATTTCCTGAACATAGACTGTTTGTCAGGCATCCTGCTGAGCACCAGGAAATCAAAGATGAATAAGACATTGTCCAGTCTACAAGGAGCTCAGGTTTATAAGAGGAAGATGAACAATCAAAAATGAAACTGGGAAGAGGTGGAACAAGGAGGTGGAATAGAAGGCCCCGATCACCCCCCTTGCATAAACACCAAATTCAACAACTATCTACACACAAAAAAATCACCTTTGTAGAATCAAAAATTAGGTGAGCACTCACAGTACCTGGTTTTAACTTCATATCACTGGAAGAGGCATTGAAGAGGGTAGGAAAGACAGTCTTTTTGTTTTTAACTTTTATTTTAGGTTCAAGGATACAGTGCAGGTTTGTTTTATAGGTAAACTCATGTCACAGGGGTTTATTGTACAGACTATTTCATCACCCAGTTATTAAGCCTAGTACCCAATAGTTATTTTTTCTGATCCTCTTCTTCATCCCACCCTCTACTCTGAAGGAAGCCCGAGTATCTGTTCTTCCCTCTTTGTGTCCATGTGTTCTCATCATTTAGCTCACAGTAAGCTTATAAGTGAGAACATGCCATATTTGGTTTTCTGTTCCTGCATTTGTTAAGGATAATGGCCTCCAGCTCCATCTATTTCTTGCAAAATACATGGTGTTGTTCTTTTTTATGGCTGCATAGCATTCCATGGTGTGTATGTACCACATTTTCTTCATCCACTCTGCCATTGATGAGATTTAGGATGATTCTTTGTCCTTGCTATGGTGAATAATGCTGGAGTGAACATACATGTGCTTGTGTCTTTATGGTACAACAATTTACGTTTCTTTGGGTATATAACCAGTAATGGAATTGCTGGGTTTAATGGTTGCTCTGTTTTTAGCTCTTTGAGGAACCACCACTCTGCTTTCCACAATGGTTGAACTAATTTATACTCCCACCAATAGTCTATAAGAGGAAAGATAGTATTGAATTGCGGATGCCACACTTTCCCCACCCATCCACGGTAGCCACTTGGCATGGAGAAATCTGTGTGACTGGGAGGAGAAAGCAGTGGTTGTGAGGCTTTGCATTGAACTCAGTGCTGCCTTGTCACAGCAGAAAACAAAAACAGACTGAACTCAGCCAATGCCTGCCCTTCTGCCCTCTGAGGGAACATTTAGACCAGCTCAACACAGAGGGGAATCATCCATCCCAGCAGTCAGAACTCAATTCCAACAAGCCTCACCAGACCACAGCCTGGAGTACTCTGGGGCTCTAAATATTCTTGAAAGGCAGTTTAGGCCACAGAAACTGTAAATCTTAATGCTGAGCTGGGCTCAGACCAAGTGGACCTGGGGGGCATGTCACCTACTGAGACACAAGCTAGGACAGCTAAGAGGCTGCTTGTGCCACCCCTCCCCCAGCCCCAGGCAACACAGCTCCTGCCAAAAGACCTTCTTCCACTTGAGGAGAGGAAAGGGAAGAGTAAAGAGGACATTGTCTTGCATCTTGGATGCCAGCTCAACCACAGTAAGACAGGGCCCGGGTCAGAGCCATGAGGCCCCCATTCCAGGCCCTAGCTCCCAGATGACATTTTCAGACACACACTGGGCCAGAAAGGAACCCACTGCCTTGAAGGGAGGGACCCAGTCCTGGCAGGAACCATCACCTACTGGCCAAAGAGCCCTTGGGTCCTGAATAACCAGCAGTGATACCCAGATAGTACACTATGGGACTTGGGTGAGACTCTGAGAGGTGCTGGCTTCAGGTGAGACCCAGCACATTCTCAGCTGTGGTGGCTATAGTGAGAGACTCCATCTACTTGAGAAAAGCAGAGTGAAAAGAAAAAGGGACTTTGTCTTGAACTTTAGGTGCCAGCTAGCCACAGTAGGGTAGAGCACCAGGCAGGCTCTTGGGGTCCCTAATTCCTGACCTTGGCTCTTGGACAGCATTTCTGGACCTGCCCTGGACCAGAGGAGAGCCCACTGCCCTGAAGGGTGAGTCCCAGGCCTGGCCGCATTCACCACAAGCTGACTTAAGAGACCTTGGGCCTTAAGTGAACATCAGCAGTAGCCTAGCAATACTCCTCATGGGCCTGTGGTGGTGGTGGCCACAGGATGAAGCTCCTCTGCCTGTGGAAAGGGGAAAGAAGAATGAGAAGGACTGTGTCTCATGGTTTGAGGGCCAGCTCAGCCACAGTAGAATAGAACACCAGGTAAACTTCTAAGGTTTTTGACTCCAGTCTCTAGCTGGCAAACAGCATCTCTGGACCCACGCAGGGCCTGGGGGAATTCACCATCCTGAAGGGAAGGACACAAGCCTGGCTGGCTTCACCACCTGCTAATTGTATAGCACTAGGACCTTGAGCAAACATAAGCAGTAGCCAGGTAGTGGTTATAGTAGGCCTTGGGCAAGACCCAGTGCTGTGCTGGCTTCAGGTCTGACCCAGAGCAGTCCCAGTGGTGGTGGCCACAGGAGTGCTTGCATCACCCCATTCCAGCTCCAAGAAGCTCAGCACAGAGATAGAGAGACTTCATTTGCTTGGGAGAAAGTAAGGGAAGGTAACAGGAGTCTCTGCTTGGTAATCCGGAGAATTCATCCAGATCTATATAAGATCACCAAGGCAGTATTGCTAGGAGTCTGCAAGAGCCACAGCCTTACTGGGCTCGAGGTGCCCCCTAATGCAAATACGGCTTAGATTATAACACCCAAATCCTTTTGAATACCTGGAAAGCCATCCCAAGAAGGACAAATACAAAGAAGCCCAGACTGTGGAGACTACAACAAATACCTAACTCTTCAATGCCCAGACACTGACAAATATCATCCACAAGCATCAAGACCATCCAGGAAAACATGATCTCACCAAATTAACTAAGTAAGGTACCAGCGACTAATCCTGGAAAAACAGAGCTATGTGACCTTTCAGACAGAGAATTCCAAATAACTGTTTTGAGAAACTCAAAGATATTCAAGATAACACAGAGAAGTAATTTAGAATTCTGCCAGATAAACTTAACAAAGAGATTGAAATAATTTTTAAAAAATCACTGACTTCACTGGCTCATGCCTATAATCCCAATGTTTTAAGAGGCCAAGATGGGCAGATTGCTTGAACTCAGGAGTTTGAGACTAGCCTGGGCAACATAACAAAACGCTGTCTCTACAATAAATACAAGAAATTAGCCAGGCATAGTGGTGCGTGCCTGTAGTCCCAGCTACCCAGGAGGCTGAGGTGGGAGAACACCTGAGCCTGGGAAGTCAAGGCTGCAGTGAGCTGTGATCACACCACTGCACTCCAGCCTGAATGACAACATGAGACCTTGTCTCAAAAACAAAAATGAAATAGAAATTGTGAAGTTGAAAAATGCAGTTGACATACTGAAGGATGCTTAAGGGTCACTGAATAGCAGAATTGATTAAGCAGAAGAATTAGTAAGCTTGAAGACAATTTGAAAATACACAGTCAAAGAATACAAAAGAAGTAAGAATAAAAAACAATGAAGCATGCCTACAAGATCTAGAAAATAGCCTCAAAAGGGTAAATCTAAGAGTTATTTGACTTGAAGAGAAGTTAGAGAGATAGGCGTAAAAAGTTTATTCAAAGGAATAATATCAGAGAACTTTCTAAACCTAGAGAAAGACATCAATATCCAAGTACAAGAAGGTTATAGAATACAAAGCAGATTTAACCCAAAGAAGACTACCACAAGGCATTTAATAAGCAAACTCCCAAAGGTGAAAGATAAAGAAAGGATCCTAAAAGCAGCCAGAGAAAAGAAATAACATACTCTGGAGCTCCAATACATCTGGCAGTAGACTTTTTAGTGAAAATCTTAGAGAGCAGGAAAGAGAGTCATGACATATTTAAAGTGCTGAAGGAAAAAATCTTTTACCCTGCAATAGTATGTCTAGCAAAAATATCCTTCAAGCATGAAGGAGAAATGAAGACATTCCCAAATAATAGCAGAGGAATTTTGTCAACATCAGACATGTCCAACAAGAAATGCTAAAAGGAGTACTTCAATCAGAAAGAAAAGGACATTAATGTGCAATAAGACATCATCTGAAGGTACAAAACTGACTGGCAATAGAAAGTACACAGAAAAACACAGAATATTATATCACTGTAATTGTGGTATGTAAGCTACACTTCCTTAAGTAGAAACACTGAAAGTGAACACATTCAAAATACTAACTTTTCAAGACATAAACAGTACAATAAGATATAAATGGAAACAACAAAAAGTGGATAAGCAGGCCAGGTGCAGTGGCTCATGCCTATAATCCCAACACTTTGGGTGGCCGAGGTGGGTGGATCGCCTGAGGTCAGGAGTATCAGACCAGCCCAACCAACATGGCGAAACCTCATGTCTACAAAAATACAAAAATTAGCCAGGCATGGTGGCACATGCATGTAATCCAGCTATTTGAAAGGCTGAGGCATGGCTTGAACCCGGGAGATGGAAATTGCAGTGAGCCAAGATTGTACCACTGAATCCAGCCTGGGCAACAGAGTGAGACTCTGTCTCAAAAAAAAAAAAAGTATATATATATATATGGTACACACAAAAAAATAAAAAGCAAGAAATTAAATTATGCCACCAGAGAAAATTGCCTTCACTAAAAGGAACACAGGAAGGAAGGAAAGAAGGAAGAGAAAAACCAGAAAATAAATAATAAAATGGAAGGAGTAAATCCTTACATATCAACAATAACATTGGCTGTAAATGGACTAAAGTCCCTAATTAAAACACTTAGAGTGGCTGAATGGATAAAATAAAAAGACCCAATGATCTGTTGCTTGAAGAAGCAAACTTCACCCATAAAGACACACATAGAATGAAAACAAAGGGATTGAAAAAGATATCCCGGCCGAGCGCGGTGGCTCATGCCTGTAATCCTAGCACTTTGGGAGGCCGAGGTGGGTGGATCACCTGGGGTCAGGAATTCGAGACCAGCCTGGCCATCATGGCGAAACCCCATCTTTTGATAAATAAATAAATAAATAAATAAGAAAAAGATATCCCATGCCAATGGAGACAAAAAAAGAGAAAGAGTAGCTATACTTATATCATACCAAATAGATTTCAAGCAAAAAACTATAAGAAGATACAAAGAAGGTCATTATATAATAATAAAAGAGTCAACTCAGCAAGAGGATATAGAAGTTGTAAATACATATGCACTCAACACTGGAGCATCCAGATATATAAAGCAAATATTATTATTATTTTTTTGAGATAGAGTCTCGCTCTGTCACCAGGCACCAAGCTGGAGTGCAATGGCACAATCTCGGCTCACTGCAACCTCCGCCTCCAGGATTCAAGCTATTCTCCTGCCTCAGCCTCCCGAGTAGCTGGGACTACAGGTGCACGCCACCACGCCCAGCTGATTTTTGTATTTTCAGTAGAGACGGAGTTTCACAATGTTAGGCAGGATGGTCTCGATCTCTTGACCTCATGATCCACCTGCCTTGGCCTCCCAAAGTGCTGGGATTACAGGTGTGTGCCACCACGCCCGGCCAGCAAATATTATTAGAGCTAATGAAAGAGATAGACTTCAATACAATAATAGCTGGAGACTTTAACACCCCACTTTCAGCACTGGAAAGATATTTCAGACAGAAAATCAACAAGGAAACATCAGACTTAATCTGTAGCATAGACCAAATGGACCTAGTAGATATTTACAGAAGGTTTCATCCAACAGCTACACAATACACATTCTTTGCCTCAGCATATGAACCATTCTCAGGAATAGATCATATGTTAGGTCACAAAACAAGTCTTAAAACATTGAAAAAGATGAAATAATATCAAGCATCTTCTCTGGCCACAGTGGAATAAAACTACAAATCAATAGTGAGGAATTTTAGAAACTATACAAACACATGAGGATTAAACAATATGCTCCTGAATGAGCAGTGAGTCAATGAAAACATTAAGAAAAATAATTGAGTCCCCTCTCCTCCTTCCCTGGCCAAAAAAAAAAAAGAAAGAAAAAAAAAGAAAAAGAAAAATAATTGAAAAATATCTTAAAACAAATAATAATGGAAACATAACATACAAAAACTATAAGACACAGCAAAAGAGGAGAGGGAAGTTTGTAACTATAAGCTTCTATATCAAAAAAGAGAAAAACTTCAAATAAACAACCTAATGATGTATCTAAAGAACTGGAAAAGCAAGAAACAAAATCCAAAATTAGTAGAAGAAAAGAAATAATGGCCGGGCATGGTGGCTTACGCCTCTAATCCAAGCACTTTGGAGGCCAAGGCGGGCAGATCACCTGAGGTCAGGAGTTCAAGACCAGCCTGACCAACATGGTGAAACCCCATCTTTAAAAAAAAAAAAAGAAAATAAATAATAAACATCACAGTAGAGATAAATGAGTTAGACTGAAATTTACAGACATGGAAAGGGAAAAATAGCAACTAGTAAAAGTAAATAGAATTCCATTTTTTAAAATTTACATATGTAGGATGGAATATTCACAGAAAGGTTCTAGAAGAAAATATGCAGAATTGAACTGTTAACAAGGGAAGACATACTTATAATAAATAAATTATTTGTTGCTTATCTGCAATTCAAATTTAATTGGGCATTGGGTCTTTTTTTTTTTAATCCAGCCCCGAATTTCACATCCTTGTCACACAAAATTGTTATGCAAGCCTAGATTGGTAGCTTCAGACAGCTGTGGGTGCTTTGCTTTAAAAGTGTGCATTACAAACTTGACACCAAACCTAAGCTTCTTTAGAGCTTAATGCACCTTCATATATAACCTTTTTTTTTTTTTTTTTTTTTGAGATGGAGTCTCGCTCTGTCACCCTGGCTGGAATGCAGTGGCATGATCTTGGCTCACTGCAACCTCCGCCTTCCGGGTTCAAGTGATTCTCCTGTCTCAGACTCCTGAGTAACTGGGATCACAGATGCATACCACCATGCCTGGGGCTAATTTTGGCTAAACCTCACCTGAGATGAGGTTTCACCATGTTGGCCAGGCTCATCTTGAACTCAAGTGATCCGCCCACCTCAGCCTCCCAAAGTGCTGGGATTACAGGCGTGATCCAAGGTGCCCAGCCCATATTCAACTTTGAATGATTCCTCAAGGCCAAAAGGAGAGTCATTAAAACTAGGTAATTGCCACCAACAAAGTGCTAGGCAAGCTGATAGATAACCATCTTCTTCAGCTCTTTTAAAACAAAGTTGACACTGTAGATGGTTTAATGGCCACAAACTTTTCCCATACCAATTTGCAACAGCCCTCCCATGCAATGGCAGAGTTTCTATTCATTCACTTGAACCTGAGCTGGATTTGTGCCAATAAAAGTGGCAAAAGCGACATGGTTTAAGTTTCTAAGCCTAAACCTCAGGCAGCCCCCGCAGCTTCAGCCTTTTTTCCATTTCCCATTTTTGCCTTACCCAGCATTTACAAGGTCCAGCATGTAAGAAATGTTTACTCAGCCCAGTTAAATTGAAGTAGTCACCTTATTATATTTTCCTTCTCAAATTCTAAAAATCTTGATGTTTATTCTTTAACAAACTACCATACCTGCTCAACATTATAATATCTTACTTTAAAAGTTACCAAAAATGGAGTCAAAGTGCTAAGCATTTATATTTTATAGAGCTCAGAATTTTTTTTTTTTAGACAAGGTGTGAACATGGGTCACTACAGCCTCAGCTTCCTGGGCTTATGTAATCCCCCCACCTCAGCCTCCCAATTAGCTGGTACTACAGGCACTCACCACCATGCCTGGCTAATTTTTCTTTAATTTTTTTGCAGAGACAAGGGGTCTCACCATGTTGCCCAGTATGGTCTAGAACTCCTATGCTCAAATGATCCTCTCACCTCAGCCTCCCAAACTGCTGGGATACAGGCATGAGCCACCGTGCCCTACCAGAAATTCTTATTTTAAAAAAGCATAAGGAATAAGGAATCTGTAGCGTTGTAGTTTTTTATGGCATTAGTATGCTTAGACCAGCATGATTGTATCTACAGGGAGAAAAAGGACATATTGCACATGTATTAGTATCAAATTTCTCTAAAGTATTTTACAAAGTTGTATAGCATAGGGGAAATCAAAAACCACCAAAGGAGAAAATGATTACTGCCAATAATACAACTCATCATCAAGGGAAGCAGAGATTAGAAGACAAACACTCTCATATGGGCTGCAAACTCTATCTATGTGACGTGGAGTAAGTATAAGTATTTATAGTCTTAAAGTCCCAATTAGAACAACATAGGACCCAGGAAGCCGAGTCACTGCTGTTTCAGGCTCAGGACAGAAATAGAAAAAGTTCTGTGATTATGATCACAGGACCAAGTTCACAATCAGGACCATCAGGAAAGCATTTCAGGAAGACATTACTCAAAGATATCAGGATACTTCCCTTCTTTTTAGAATGAGCACTTAATACCAGGTTTGGTTCAAGAAGTAGGAGAGCTGAATATTTGTCATCATTCCCTTAACAGAGAGCAAAGTTTTCAGTATAGCTTCTTCTGGAATAGTAATATGATACCAGGGATTAAGGGATTTGTGGTCCATAAGGAATTGAGCTTTCGTTGTTGTTTTTTTTTTTTTTAACTCTGGCAAGACCCTGTCTGAGGGTGTCAGTGGTGACTTTGCATCCTATTGGGGAAAGGAAGGGCAGGATTGGTTACGTCTCTACATAGATACTCATCTGTGAAGTTCTGAATGTGTGCGTGTGTATCTGCTGTACTCAAAAGGCTCTCTTGTGATGCTGCTGGACCTAGGAACACCCTCACCTCTACCTTAAAGGAGCTCGCTGCTCCATATTCCACCTCCCCACCTTCAGCTAGTACTAGAAACTGCTTCCAAAAGTTGCATGTGTGCAACAAGATCATTTTTCAAGCAACAAGAAAAATGAAAGAAAAAAAAAGTTGCATGTGTCTCCTTCATTCCAGAAGCATTCTTATTTTTCTTTTTTTTGTTTTGCTTTGTTTGTTTATTTTTTGTTTTTTGTGTTTTTGAGATGGAGTTTCGCTCTTGTTGCCCAGGCTGGAGGGCAATGGCGCTCCAGCTCCATTCACTGCAACTGCCGCCTCCCAGGAAGTTCAAGCCATTTTCCTGCCTCCGTCTCCCGGGTAGCTGGGATTACAGGCGCCCACCACCACGCCCAGCTAATTTTTGGAAGGGCTTTCGCCATGTTGGCCAGGCTGGTCTCAAACTCCTGACCTCAGGTGTTCAGCCCACCTCAGCCTCCCAAAACTGGGATTAAAGGCATGAGACACCACACCTGGCCAGCATTCTTATTTTTTCTGATTATAACAGCAGATTGGGCTGGGTGCGGTGGCTCACACCTATAATCCCAGCACTTTGGGAGGTTGAGGTGGGTGGATGACCTGAGGTCAGGAGTTTGAGACCAGCCTGGCCAACATGGCAAAACCCCTTCTCTGCTAAAAATACAAAAATTAGTTGGGCGTAGTTGCGGGCACCTGTAGTACCAGCCACTCAAAAGGCCTGAGGCATGAGAATCACTTGAACCCAGGAGATGGAGGTTGCAGTGAGCTGAAATCATGCAGCCTAAGCAACAAGAACAAAACTCTGTCTAAAAAAAAAAAGAAAAAGAAAAATGCCCCCATGTGGTAGCTCGTGCCTGTAATCCCAACACTTTGAGAGGCTGAGGCAGATGGATTGTTTGAGGCCAAGAGTTCAAGACCAGGGCAACAGCTCAGCCTGGGCAACATAGCAAGACTCTCATCTCTACAATATTAATAATAATAATAATAAAATAGCTGACATGGTGGTACACACCTGTAGTCCTAGCTACTGAGAAGGATGAGGCAGGAGGATTTCAAGAGCCCAGGAGTTTGAAGCTGCAGTGAGCTATGATTATGTCATTGCACTCCAGCCTGGACAACAAAGCAAGACCCTGTCTCTAAAAGAATAAATAAGTTAAGTAAGTACACATTGGTTATAGAGAACTGGGGAAAGTCAAAAGGGTACATGAGAAAGGGAGAAAGCATGGTCTCCCACCATAGAGGGAGAGACAGAGAGAAAGTGAATCACTGGTAATTCTACCTCTTCCAGATAACAACTGTCATTATTCCAGTGTATTTCCTTCTAGAAGCTCTCTTTTCAGTATTTCTTTGCCCATTTCTCATCAGCTTCCCGTTTTGCACTTTTAATGTCACATCTTTAATAGAATTGATAGTTAAATGTGTAAATGCTTGAATTGAGAGAAATTTTATTTTGTGATGTTAAATGAAATTTATAGGAGGCCACTGGTTTGGACTGAGCTCCTGCACCAGACCTAACAGACCAAACCAAAATTGAGTCACTCATGCTAAAGTTCCGTAGCATCAAGCTGAAACTAAATTGTGTATCCTTCCTTCCAAAAAATTAGGCCGGTGAAAGATAATAGCCAAATCCCCAAATAAGCCAGTTTTAGTGGGCATGATAAGGATGTTTCTTCTGCTTTAACTTTACATGGAAAGTCCCTTTGTTTTTTGGTGTTTTTGTTTGTTTGTTTGTTTGTTTTTGAGACAGAGTCTCTGTCGCCCAGTCTGGAATGCAGTGGCAGTTCTACAGTCTTTTTTTTTTTTTTTCAAGATGGGGTTTCACCATGATGGCCAGGCTGGTCTTGAGCTCCTGAACTCAGGTGATCCACCCACCTCGGCCTCCCAAAGTGCCAGGATTACAGGCCTGAGCCACCGGGCCCGGCCTCTACAGTCTTTAAACTGTAATCTTGGGCTAGTAAATATTTTCTAGACACCAGATTATAGTGAGTTTTTTTGTTTGTTTGTTTGGTTTTTAAGGCGGGGTCTCACGGAGTTGGTCAGGCTGGTCTTGAACTCCTGACCTCAGGTGATCCACCCGCCTTGGCCTCCAAAGTGCTTGGATTACAGGTGTGAGCCACCGCGCCCGGCCTATTGAGTTTTTTAAAATACCAACTTGACCAAGTGTTTTAAGTATCTTTTTACTTCCTTTAATATTTCTTACTCTTTCATTCACTGGAATATTTTTTTTTTTTTTTTTTTTTTTTTTTAGAGACGGGGTCTCGCTATGTTGCCAAGGCTGGAGTGCAGTGGCTATTCACAGGCACGATCCCACTACTGATCAGCATGGGACTTTTGACCTGCTCCGTTTCCAACCTGGGCCGATCCACCCCTCCTTAGGCAACCTGGTGGTATCCCGCTCCCGGGAGGTCAACCTATTGATGCTGAACTTAGTGCGGACACCTGATCGGCATCACGCACTACAGCCTAGAACTCCTGGGCTCAAGCGATCCTCCCACCTCAGCCTCCCGAGTAGCAGGGACTACAGGCATGCGCCACCACGTCAGGCTAATAGTATTTTCTAAGTACCTACCAGGGAGTTAGAAAACAAGACAGTATTATATATGCCTGTGTGTTGAAGTCACAGTGTATGTAGAACATACACTACAAATCAGGTTCAGTGTATACTGCTTGTGTGATGGGTGCACCAAAACCTCACAAATCACCACTAAAAAACTTACTCTGTAACCAAATACCACCTGTTCCCCAAAAACCTACAAAAAAACCATATATTGACAAATGCAATGTATGTATAAACATACCAACCTGGGCAAGACCTCCTGTGCCTTTAATCCCAGCTACTTGGGAGGCTGAGGCACGAGAATTACTTGAACCCAGGAGGCAGAGGCTGTATAAAACCGAGTGTCTTGTTTTCAGATCAGAATATATGCATAGTATTGTAATGCTATCATTTATGCTTTTAAAATGAGAGAGGGAATTTTACACACACACACACACACACATACACACTTTGAATATTTTACTACATTTGTGTATTATCTTCAGAAATGCTGTTTTTTATTTTTTATTGTAAAACTAAAAGACAGATCCAGAAAAATTCCAAAACTCAAATTAACATCTCAGTGAATTCTTGCCAGGCAAATGCTCTTGTAACTATCTACCAGGTCTTGTTTTCTAGCTGTGTCATATGTGTACATATGTTGAATCTCCTAGGACTGTAAGCGCTATGTCTTTTTACTTCCTTCCTTTGTACCCTAGGGCACTAAGCATTGCTAGCTCCTTGTTAGGTACTCAGAAAATACTATCCAAGTGACTGAAAAAAGTAAGAAATATTAACGGAAATAGATAGTTAAAACACTTGGCCAAGTTGTTTTTTTAAAAAAACTCAATATATTCTGGTGCCTAGAAAATATTTGCTAGCCCAAGATTACAGTTTAAAGGCTGTAGAAGCCTGTACATCTGTCTCCTTTCATCCTAATTATTATCAGAAACAGACCGTTATCTTTTTTTTTTTTTTAAGACGGTTTTTCACCATGTTGGTCAGGCTGGTCTTGAACTCCCGACCTCAGGTGATCCACCCACTTTGGCCTCCAAAGTGCTTGGATTACAGGTGTGAGCCACCACGCCCGGCCCTTTTTATTTTTATTTTTATTTTTTTATAAAGATGGGGTTTCACCATGATGGCCAGGCTGGTCTTGTACTCCTGACTTCAGGTGATCCACCCACCTCAGCCTCCCAGAGTGCTAGGATTATAGGCGTGAGCCACCGCGCCTAGCCAAACAGGCTGTTATCAACAAAGAAGCACAAAGGTTAGTCACCAGTGTGTTGTTTTAACACTTGCCATAAAATATCTCTAAGAGTTCATCTAGGGAAATGCTGAAAAATCAGTTTACTAACTACCATCCACCCTTCCCCCAAGTAATCTTGTCTGAATCAAAGTGTGAGCAGGTTTGTTTAAGCTGAAAACTTGGGGAGGAAAAAGGACAGGTAAATTTTAAACTTAATGAGAAATGTGTACTTTCAAAATGAATGTGCATGCATGCTATCTCTACATTGAGACATCTTCTAGCCGGGCGTGGAGGCCAAGGTGGGCGGATCACCTGAGGTCGGGAGTTCAAGACCAGCCTGACCAACATGGTGAAACCCCGTCTTAAAAAAAAAAAAAGAAAAGAAAAAAAAAAGAGACATCTTCTGACTTAATGGAATATATTCTTAAGAAAAAGTACCCACTTATTTAAACTGTTATTTATATGTTAAAATATATTAGTTCTTGCCTAGAAATTGAGACTGACTTTGTAATTTTTATACCATCTAGCCCTGTTTGATACAGAACAATCTACAAAATAAAATATTCAGTAAAATAAGCAAAGATCAGAATATATGCAGAGTATTGTAATTCTACCATTTATGCTTTTAAAATGAGAGAGAGAATTTCATACACACACTTTGAGTATTTTACTACATTCATGCATTATCTTCCGAATTTTTTTTTTTTGTAAAATGAAAGCACAGATCCAGAAAAAAAATCCCATTACTCAAATTAATGTCTTAGTGAATTATTGCCAGGCAAATGCTCTTGTAACTATCTACCAGGCCAAGAAATAAAACTGCCAGCCACCCAGAAGCCTCTCTGCATGTGCCACATCTCAATTACTGTCTTGTCCCTCCCTCAAAGTGTAACCACCATCTTGACTTTTTCAGAAATAATTTCCTTCCAGTATTCTGACTTTTATACCTTCCTTGCATTTCTCTGTGATTATATCAACCAAGTGTACACTTCTCACTTCTGGAGTTAGTCTTGACTTTTTTTTTTTTTTAAATTGGACTTTGCTGTTTCTTTTAACGCCCAGATTTCTCTCCATCTCTTTTCTTTACACTTTTTCTGTTGAATAACCCAAGCCATTTGGCCTATAGAGATTCCCTCCAGTATGGATTTTGCTGGGTGCACATTTGGGGAACAGTGCAATATGTTCCTCCTACCTCTCTACCTGCAAGTAGACAATCCAAAGTCTTCATTAGACTCAAATTCAGTCTGTTTGGCAAGATCTAGTGGGTAATGTGTTCTTTCATCAGACGGCACTTAACTTCTGGTTTCTATTCCTTATTATCAACAAAATTTGATGCTCAGTGCCTAGATTCATTAATTTATAGGTGGCTTGTAATAGGATAATATTCTAATCCTGTTATTTCTTTTTCTTTTCTTTTTTTTTTTTTTTTTGAGATGGAATTTCGCTCTTGTCACCCAGGCTGGAGTGCGATGGCACAATCTCGGCTCACTGCAACCTCCGCCTCCTGGGTTCAAGCAATTCTCCTGCCTCAGCCTCCAGAGTGGCTGAGATTACAGGCATGTGCCACCATGCCTGGCTAACTTTTTTTGTATTTTTAGTAGAGATGGGGTTTCACCATGTTGGCCAGACTAGTTTCGAACTCCTGACCTCAGGTGATTTGCCCGCCTTGGCCTCTAAAGTACTTGGATTACAGGCGTGAGCCACCACACCCGGCCCAGCGTTAGGTTATTCTAAGTAAAATTGTATTTAGAACTTTTGCAAATTTTATTAGTGGTTGTTTTTACTAAACTATTGTTCTAAAATATTTTGATTGATTGATCGATATTTAGAATGGAGCGGTTTATATGCAACAGAGAGAACACGGAATCTAAAACAAGATCTGGCCAGGCACAGTGGCTCACATCTGTAATCCCAGCACTCTGGGAGGCCGAGGAGGGCGAATCACCTGAGGTCAGAAGTTCGAGACCAGCCTGGCCAACACGGTGAAACTCCGTCTCTACTAAAAATACAAAAAAAAATTAGCTGGGCATGGTGGCATCCACCTGTAATCCCAGCTATTCCGGAGGTGGAGGCAGGAGAATTAGCTGGAACCCAGGAAGTGGAGGTTGCAGTGAGCTGAGGTCATACTTCTGCGCTCTAGCCTGGGCAACAGAGCAAGACTCCATCTCAAAAAAATAAATAAATAGAACAAGATCTGAATTTGAGAACTGACTTAGGGATTCATGCAACCTTTAGCACATTCCTAACCTTCTTGAATGTCAGTTTCCATCCCTGCCAAGCACGAACGACAATTCCCATTTCACCAAACACCACCTTCACCTCATGTGGTGCAGAATATTTTGTTATAAAATGTTCTATTTTTACTTTTCATTTCTGAGCCCTATATTAAAAGATGGATTATTACTTAGACACTCTTTCTTAAAACTCCAAAGGTTTATAAGTAACATTAACAGGATCTATGTTCCCTCAGCCTTGTTCGTTTTCCCAACTATGCTCATTTCTAAGAACGTAAATGTTCTTTTTTTTTTTTTTCAATTGGAGACAGAGTCTTGCTCTGTCACCCAGTAGCTGGGATTACAGATGTCTGCCACCACGCACAGCTAATTTTTTGTATTTTAGTAGAGACAGGGTTTCACCACGTTGCCCATGCTGGTCTCGAACTCCTGACCTCGTGATCCACCTGCCACGGCCTCCTAAAGTGCTGGGATTACAGGCATGAGCCACTGCACCTGGACATGTTCTTTTGAATTGTAAGTACTCTTCTGGAGACCAAGGGCATGAAAAAAAGCGGAAGGACAAATTAATGGGTATACACAACTTAGAGACGCTAAAAAGTCATCAAAGCATTCTTTAAATGGTTGTTGTGAAAAGCAATTATTATACTACACCATCAGTTCTTCATAGATACATCTCAAAGAAAAAACAAAACAAAACAAAAAAACTCACCCAGATCAGAGGAATGGCAGATTTATTATATTTAGGTAAATTCTGTCTAGCATCTTGTGAACAGGAGACTGAGGTGATATTGCAAATACATGGCTTCTCTTAGGACATGCCATGGAGTTCCACACCATCCCACCAACAGGGCGAAGTAGATTGTGCATTTCCTGCCAAGTGGCCAATGATAGTCAAAATTTGGTCTCAAATATTGTGCTGTTAAAAGAACTTAAGAGCTAGTTGTCAGTAGTGTTTATTTATTATGCTACAAACTTTTAAACATCACTTTCCTGATCGCCCTTAGATTGTTGATTTAGAAGTAGATCAATGATTCAGAGTTCTTACCATCCTTCCTGAGGTATTCCACCATGAATTGCCAAGTTGGTTTTAAGAAATGAATGTGTGGCAGGTGTAGACAAGGTTTCACCCTGTTAGACCTCTGCCTTCCGGGTTCAAGAGATTCTCCTGCTTCAGCCTCCCGAGTTGAAACCCTGTGTCAACCCTGTTCAACTCCCGAGTTGAAACCCTGTCTCCACCCTGTTCAACCTCTGTTGCCCAGGCTGGAGTGCAATGGCGCAACCTAGGCTCACTGCAACCTCCAACTTCCGGGTTCAAGCGATTCTCCTGCTTCAGCCTCCCGAGTAGCTGGGAGTTCAGTGGTGCAATCTTGGCTTACTATAACCTCCACCTCACAGGCTCATGTGATCCTTGTGTCTCAGCCTCCCCAGTAGCTGGGACCACAGGCACAGAACACCACGCACTGCTAATTTGTTACGGTTTTTGTGGAGACGAGGTCTCACTATATTGCCCAGGCTGGATCTTGAACTCCTAGGCTCAAGAGATCCTCCTGCTTTGACCTCCCAAAATGCTGGGATTATACATGTGAACCACCATGCCTGGCAAGAAAAGGCTTTTTAATGCAGGAAAAAAATCCACTGAAGTTTGGGTAATGATTATTAATAGATATACTAGTAAGTGGGAAGGGACCATGAGACAAAGAGTTGAATAAAATATGACATTGAAGTTTCAAGCTTTGGTAAGACAGTGGGTAATTGGATCATTGCTAGAAATAGGGACACGAGAATGGGAAGATAATTTGGTGAGAATAATCACAGACAAGCATAGAATTATTGAACTGGACTCAGTGGTGTTGCAAATGTTCAGCACATAGGACTCTCGGGCTGGGAAAGTCTCGGGGCTGAAGTAATAGATTTATTTTAGAATTATTAGCCTGGACATGTCCACTGAAGCAATGGGAATTTTTGAGATATTAAGAGAGAAGACAGAAAGAAAACTATTATCACATGCCTAGGACCAACACCTCATTTAAGTTATAGAAATGGTAGGAGGCAGAAGAGTGGTCAGAGAGAAAAGAAGGGAGGGCAGCATTTTCTAAAACCAAGGTAGGGGAGGTAGGGGAGGTACGGGAGAGAATTTCTACTTGGACACATGTCACAGAGGTCAAGAGAAATCAAGAAAGATTGGAAAGATTTGTCTTAGTAAAAAATGGGCGGGGTGCCGTGGCTCAAGCCTGTAACCTCAGCACTTTGGGAGGCCGAGGCGGGCGGATCACCTGAGGTCAGGAGTTTGAGACCAGCCTGACCAACATGGAGAAACCCCATCTCTAAAATTATAAAAAATTAGCTGAGTGTGGTGGTGCATGCCTGTAATCCCAGCTCCTCGGGAGGCCAACGCAGGAGAATCACTTGAACCCAGGAAGCAGAGGTTGCAGTGAGCCGAGCTGGAACCATTGCACTCCAGCCTGGGCAACAAGCGCTAAACTCCGTCTCAAAAAAAAAAAAAAAAAAAAAAGTCAAATCAAGTTATTGATTTTAAGAATGATTTTTCTGTATTTCAAGAATGATTTTTTCTTTTTTCTTTATTTGTTTTAATTGGCTTATTTCTCCAAGAAAAAAAGGAATGATTTTTTTCTAGAATGACAGCCAGAGGTTCATAGAGATGAATGATCAAGAGACCGAATCCTCACCCTTAAGGATGTCCCAATCACCAGAAAGACAGACAAGATAACTCTATTAGGTAATTATCTGAGAACATGCACTTGTTGACAACTGCACAATTATATGTGAATATGGATGATTCATATTCATTTTTGTTTTTAACCCATCAACATGTTATATTGATATACGCATAGTTCTAGGATTTTCAAAATTCTAGAGAAAAGTCAAACTTGAGACCAGATATATTCCTATTTGTTCTTTTCACAAAATATTATGAGAATTTTCTAGAAAAGCAAAAAAAATAGAAAAAAGAAAAACAATAAATAAATAAATAATAGAAAAAATAAATAAATAGAAAAAATGCTTAACGATGGTGACAAAAGAGTAAAGAAAAACAAAAATAAATAGAGAATTTTCTTTGTCACATTTTCTCTGACCTATGCACAATTTTGCTATGGATCTTGTTTTATTATTTTAATTGCTGGTCATCAAGTGTAAGATAATTTTTTTAAAGCTCATCTTTGCTGTTTATCCAGTGCTACCCTCTACCTATGACTCCATTTCTGTGCAGTATTGATGGTGCTATAAAACAAACTAGCCCTCAGAAAATGGCCATCACATAACCATAACTATGGCCTTGTTGGACCAAATGTCACTCAGTGATGCCAAGTCATAAGAAGGCTTCTAGGGCAGTTTTCCTGGCAGGAAACATCACTCATGCATTGCATTCAACCATAATCACAGTCATAGTAGATTTAATTTATTCTAAGTAAGTATATTGGTAATATTCAATGTCTTCTAAAGATTAAGTATGCCAAAACACATTTCCCTTTAAAACACCCAAAAATTTGACTGAAAATATAAATGAAGCATGAGTATTAGAGAGTTCACTTATAAGTGGGAGCTAAACATTGGGTACTTATGGATATAAAAATGGCACAATAGAAACTGAGGTCTTCTGGGGCGAAGGATGAGAAAGGGCAAAAGTTGAATGACTAATGGGTTCTATGCTCAGTACCTGAGTGATGGGCTTATTGCACCCCCAAACCTCAGCATCATGCAGTATACCTAGGTAACTTGCATATGTAGCCCCTGAATCTAAAAAAAAGTTGAAGAAAAAGAAGTGTTCTAAAAATCATGTAAATTTGGAAAAAAAATTATTGTTTTAGCCATGTCCATATATTACTTTGATTAAACAAAGAAATAATGATGAATTCAAATATATATGTATAACCATAAGTAAGAAACAATAAGCCAAAATATTGACTGCAGTTGTCTCTTGGAAATGAGATTTTGATTTTTTTCATCTTTTTCTGCCTTTGTAAATTTCCACAGTGGGCACATATCATTTAAATAATCATAAAAGCAGTATTCATTATATAAAAATTAAATCAATGGATTACTTACATACAGATAAAGAGTTATATACTAGGTTAACAACTTTGCCTGCTAGACTATACAGCTGCTTGTTTAACAATGGAACACAGCAATCAAATAATGCCCGGAAAGCTTAGGGTGGGAATGCTTTTAGACACTATTGAATACACCCACACTTTTGCACCTGCAGTTTTACAAGCTGAAATTTAAAAACCTATCCTGTTAATAAAAATAAAAATATTGTCTTCAAATTTTAATAAGCATTACAGAATTATGTATTAACACCCTCTGTAATTCTGATAATTACCATCTTTCATCTAAAGGGCAAGCCAACATATTTTAATGAGTTGATTAAAAATGTAAGCTATTAGGCTGGGTGCGGTGGCTCACGCCTGTAATCCCAGCACTTTGGGAGGCCGAGGCAGGTGGATCACATGAGGTCAGGAGTTCAAGACCAGCCTGGCCAACATGGGGAAACCCCGTCTCCATTTTACAAAATTAAAAAACAAAAACAAAAACAAACAAACAAACAAAAATATATATATGAGCTATTAGATGGAAAGCAATACTATTTTTTAAATTCTAAGTGTTCAAAATACTCATTAAGCCTTAGAAATATTCTAATAAAATGTCCAGGTGTAATAAAATCTTGGACTAAAAAATAAAATGAACAGGCAAACAAAAAACAGTGTTAGCTTATTATAAGGACACAATAATAATGTTTATATGTATTACACTTATTCTAGTAGTCCAGAGAGAGAGATACATATCTTTTTATATACTGTCCTTTTAATATATTGTTACATTTTTCAGTACTTTGTAGAAGATTTTTGTGTTTATGTTCATGAGGGCTATTGATCTCTAGCTTTCTTTTTCTTGTAATAGGTTTGTCTGGTTTTGGTATCAAAGTAATGCTGGTTTCCCAAAGTGAACTAGAAAGTATTTCCTACTATTTTTCGGAGAAATAGTATATTTTTTCTTCCTTAAATGTTTGGTAAAATTTTCCAGTGAAATTATATGAGTCTGGAGTTTTACTATTGGAACATTTTAAGCTATGAATTCAATTTTTAAAATAAACATAGGACTGTTCAGGTTATCTGTTTGCTTTTTTAATAAGTCTTGGCAGTTTACCCCTTTAAAGAACTTTGTCCACTTGATCTAAGTACTCAAATTTATAGGAATACAGTTGTTTGTAATATCTGGAACACCAATGACATGATTGTACATTTTGATATTGTCTTAAAGGTTGATGAGGCTCTGTTCTTTTTTGAATATTTTTTCTGCTTGTTTTTCAAATGGTATAATTTCTTATTTTTTAAATTATACTTTAAGTTCTGGGGTACATGTGCAGAATGTGCAGGTTTGTTACATAGTTATATATGTGCCATTGTGGTCTGCTGCATTCATCACCCTGTCATCTACATTAGATATTTCTCCCAGTGCTATCCCTCCCCTACCCCCCAACCCCCAACAGGCTCTGGTGTGTGATGTTCCCCTCCCTGTGTCCATGTGCATTGTTCAACTCCCACTTATGAGTGAGAACATGCAGTGTTTGGTGTTCTGTTCTCGTATTAGTTTGCTGAGAATGATGGTTTCTAGCTTCACCCATGTCCCTGCAAAAGACATGACCTCATCTTTTTTTATGGCTGCATAGTATTCCATGATGTATATGTGCCACATTTTCTTTATCCAGTCTACCATTGATGGGCATATGGGTTGGTTCCAAGTCTTTGCTATTGTAAACAATGCCGCAATAAACATATGTGTGCATGTGTCTTTATAATAGAATGATTTATAATCCTTTGGGTATATAACCAGTCAAATGGCATAATTTCTATTGTGCTATCTTCAAGTTCACTGATTTCTTCTGTCTTCTCAATTCTGCTACTTAGCACATGTACTGAATCTTTTATTTTATATACTGTAATTTTTTCTTCTAAAATTTCCAATTGATTTTTTTCTTATAGTTGATTTTTCTGAAAAATTTTATCTTTTCATTAAGTTTATTTTTTATGCATTATAATAGCTTTACAATCTTGATAATTCCAACATTTGTGTCATCTTGGGGTTGGCATCTGTTGATTGTCTTTTCCCTTGAAAACTGGTCAACTTCTTCTGATTCTTTGTGTGTCAAGTATTTTGGATTGTGTCCTGGACATTTTGAATATTATGTTGCAAGAATCTGGATCTTATTAAAATCCTCTGGAGAATATTGATTTTTAAATAAGTAATCAACCCAGTTAGGCTCAGGCTTAAGTTCTGTCTGTTCTTCTGTGAACACGGTTTTAATGTCACTTAAGTTTTCAAAGCTGTGGCTGTGCTGTCTTGGGACTGTCCCATGCAGGTATCACACTGACATTAGTATGGAGCTTGGACAGCAGATATACTGCCGTTTAGTTCTCAAAGTCTTCGATAGGTGGCTTTCAATCTGTCTCCTGTATCTGTACCTCAGGGATGAGGCCAGGACCATTACCAGTTTATACACAGAATCATGGGATCTCAAATCCACTCCTTTCCTCTCCAGAATTCCTCCTGCTCTCTTGCTCAAAGTAGTTCCCCTTTCTTGGTCTCCTGACCAAAAATGTTAGGTTTTTGGCTGGGTGCGGTGGCTCACGCCTGTAATCCCAGCACTTTAGGAGGCTGAGGCAGGCAGATCACCTGAGGTCAGGAGTTTGAGACCAGCCTGGTCAACATGGAGAAACCCCATCTGTACTAAAAATACAAAATTAGCTGGGCATGGTGGTGTGTGCCTGTAATGCCAGCTACTTGGGAGGCTAAGGAAGAATTGCTTAAATCTGGGAGGTGGAGGTTGCAGTGAGCTGAGATCATGCCACTGCACTCCAGCCTGGGCAAAAAAGAGCAAAACTGCGCCTCAGAAAAAAAAAAGATAGGTTTTTAAAATGAATTTCTGCTGTTCATACTGCAGTTCTAGTAGGCGTTCACTCTTGGTTCAGAGCTTGGAGAGACAGGAAAAAACGAAACCAGAAAATTCAACTTTACATGAATTACTTTGCCCAGTTTAACTTCCATTCCTAATCCAGTTATGCTTTCATTTACTTTTCAGAGACTACAGGTCTAGTCTAACCAGAGCTTTTACTCGTGTGTTTTGTTTTTTTTTTT
Organism: Cacajao melanocephalus; assembly: GCA_963573385.1. Lineage (NCBI taxonomy): Eukaryota > Metazoa > Chordata > Mammalia > Primates > Pitheciidae > Cacajao > Cacajao melanocephalus. The sequence continues at coordinate 24,073 of CAUYLG010005266.1, read as the reverse complement.
CTGAGACACAGTCTTGCTCTGTCGCCCAGACTGGAGTGCGGTGGTGCTATCTATCTCAGCTCACGGCTCACTGCAACCTCTGCCTCCTGGGAGCTCACGGCTCACTGCAACCTCTGCCTCCTGGATTCAAGCAATTCTCATGCCTCGGCCTTCTGAGTAGCTGGGATCACAAGCTGCACTACAACACCTGGCTAATTTTTGTAAGTTTAGTAGAGACAGAGTTTCACGATGTTGGCCAGGCTGGGCTTGAATTCCTGACCTCAAGTGATCCACCTTCCTTGGCCTCCCAAAGTGCACAGGGTGTGAGCCCTGTGCCTTGCTGCTTTTACTTGTAATTAGAGAGACACATGACGTATAGTAACTTACTTGATCAACTCTGAAAGTCCTTTTTTCACACTTATTTTTAAGCATTTTCTATACCATTAAAATTTTTTAAAACACCATCTTATCATTTCATTACATTCCACTTTATGTATTTTAATTATGCATTCATTCTCTTAAAACAGTTTTTGTTGTTGTTGTTTTTTATTTTTACTTTTTGAGACATGGTCTCACTTTGTAACCCAGGCTGGAGTGCTATGGCACAATCACAGCTCACTGCATTCCTGACCTTCTGGCTCAAGTGATCCTCCCACCTCAGCCTCCCCAGTAGCTGTGAGCACAGGTATGTGCCACCACACCCAGCTTTGTAAAGATGAGGTTTCCCTATGTTGCTCAGGCCGCTCTCAAACTCCTGGGCTCAAGCAATTGTTCCACCTTGGCCTCCCAAAGTACTGGGATTATAGGCATGAGCCACTATGCCCAGCCTAAAAGCTATTTTTTGTTTACTTCTAATAGATTACTATTACATATAACACTGTGACATAAATTTGCATCTTGTTTTCTGATTATTTAACATATATTTTTAGGTGCAGAATTACTAGTTCGAAGATCACAAAGATAGGCTGGGTTCAGTGGTTTATGCCTGTAATCTTAGTGTTTTGGGAGGCTGAGGCAGGAGGATTACTTGAGGTCAGGCCTTTGAGACCAGCCTGGGCCTATCTACAAAAAAAAAAAAAAAAAAAAATTCGTTGGGCATGGTGCTGCATACCTGAGGTCCTGAGTATGACTACTCAGGAGGCTGAGGCAGGAGGATGGCTTGAGCCCAGGAGTTCCAGACTGCAGTGAGTTATGATAGCACCACTGCACTCAAGCCTAGGTAGCGGAGTGAGACTGTTTTTGTTTTTGATTTCCCTTGAGTTGGTCAGACTCTGTCTCTTAAGGGGAAAAAAAAACCCACAAAGTTGAAATTAAGGCACCAGCTAGTTTGTGTTCTTTTCTGGAGCCTCTTGGGAAGAATACACTCTCAAGTTCATTCAGTTTATTGACTGAATCTAGATCTTTGAAATCGTAGGGCTGAAGTCCCTGTTTCTTTGCTGACTGGCTGCTAGGACTCTCTCAGCTCCTAGAAGCCACTCTCAGGTTTTTGTCCCTGGCTCCTTCCATCTTCAAAGCCAGCAGAGGAATTACTTTTTTTTTTTTCTGAGACAGGGTTTCACCATGTTGGCCAGGTTGGTCTCAATCTCCTCACCTCATGATCCGCCTGCCTCAGCCTCCCAAAGTACTGGGATTACAGGCATGAGCCACAGCGCCTGGCCTGGGAATTACTTTTACATCAAATCCCTTGCACACTTTGCCTCTCTTTGTATTCCTGTCTCTGACAGTTCCATCCTTATTGAAAGGGCTCATGTGACTAGATTAGACCCACTTGGAAAATCTCATTATCTTAAGGTCAACTAGTTTGGGACTGTAATTATTCCATTCTTGAACTGCTATAAAGAAATACCTGAGACTGGGTAATTTATAAGGAAAAGAAGTTTAATTGGCTCACAGATCCACAGGCTGTACAGGAAGCATAGTGGCTTCTGTTTCTGGGAAGCCCTCAGGAAACTTATAATCACAGTGGAAGGCAAAGAGGGAGTGAGTCACTTCAAAGGGCAGGAACAGGAGGAAGTGGGAGGAGGTGCCACACACAGTCAGATCTATGAGAACTCACCATCACCACGACAGCTCCAAGGGGGATGGTGTTAAACCATGAGAAACTACCCCCATGATTTAATTACCTCCCAAAAAGCCCCACCTCCAGCATTGGGGATTATATTTCAACATGAGATTTGGGTGGGGACACAGATCCAAACAGTATCAGGGACCTTAATTTCATCTGCAAAATTCTTCACAGTAATGCCTCAACCAGGATTTTTTCTTTTTTTTCTTTTTTTTTTTTTTTGATCAAATAATTGGATGTTACACCAGGTAATCAGAATCTTAGGGACCATCTTAGGATTCTCACCACAGGGTCACATCGGAAAGACACAACAATCAATACATATGAATTGCTAGAGTATTACTGTTTAGGTCTTTGGACTCAAGAGATTCCAATAGCTAAACTTCTTTAAAAGTTACCTTATTAGCTGGGCATGGTGGCTCATACCTGTAATCTCAGCTACTTGGGAGGCTGAGGTAGGAGAATTGCTTGAACTGAGACCCGGGAGGTGGAGGTTGCAGTGAGCCAAGATCGCGCCACTGCACTCCAGCCTGGGCTACAGAGCGAGACTCAATAAAAAAAAAAAAAAAAAAAAAAAAAAAAAGTGACCTTAATCAGAATGTTTGCCTCAGTTCACTTCAGGTATTGCCAGACATAACTAATAGTTATCTGACATCATATATCTGTCAGAGATATAGCAAAAACATACATTCCAAGTACTATAGAGATGAAAAGGGGGCCTGAAATGTTTAGTGTCCACTATGAGTTCCCCACAGCCATCATGTCATTCCATCCCCATTCTGCTCCTGAGATGGTATCAGTGTCCCCATTTTCTGAGAATTCCAAGGCTCAAATTGTTCAGTGAATGCCAGTGTTGCATAGGCAACACCGATTTCCAGCCATGAAACATGTAAACATTGAAGTCTCAATGTTAACCAGTATTCACATAATATATAATAAAATACACTGAAAAGGAAGGCAAGGAGAAACAAGAGTCAACTTGAAGGGCCTCCTATAGCTAAATCTGGGATCTGTGCCACAAAACGATAGCAATGGATAACACAGAATAAATTATTGCACATTAGTCTATATTGATATCAATAAATACCTGAATAAAGAAATGGGGTAAAAGGAAAGCTCTTGCTTTACAGCCAGGTCCCAGCCCCTGGGCCACAGACCACTACAAGTCCATGGCCTGTTAGGAACCGGGTTGCACAACAGGAGGTGAGTGGTGGGCAAGTGAGCAAAGTTTCATCTGTATTTACAGCTGCTCTCCATCACTTCCATTATTGCTTGAGCTCTGCTTCAGCTCAGGCGATAGATTTAGATTTAGATTAGCAGCAGCATTACATTCTTATAGGATTGCAAACCCTATTGTGAACTGTGCATGCAAGGGATCTAGATTGCAGGCTCCTTATGAAAATCTAATGCCTGATGATCTGCCACTGTCTTCCATCACCCCAAAACAGGACCATCTAGTTGGAGGAAAACAAACTCAGGGCTCCCAATGATTCTATGTTATAGTGAGCTGTATGTTTCATTATATATTACAATGTAATAAAAAAGGGCACAATAAATATAACACACTTGAATCATCCCAAAACCATCCCCCACCCCCAGGTCTATAGAAAAATTGTCTTCCATAAAACTGGTCTTTGGTGTCAGGAAGGTTGTGAACCACTGCTTCACAGAATTCCAATTAATGTAGAAGGCATGATAAAGATAGAAAATTTTTACTGATTCTCTCCCTCCTCCCACCCTCCACCCTTCAGTAAGCCTTTGTGTGTTGCTCCCCTCTGTATCCATGTGTTCTCATCATTTAGCTCCCACTTATAAGTAAGAACATGTGTTTGGTTTTCTGTTCCCGTATTAGTTTGTTAATAGCCTCCAGCTCCTGGATACTAGGCTTAATACCTGGGTGATGAAATATTCTGTACAACAAACCGCTATGACACGTTTACCTATGTAACAAACTTGTACATCCTGCACATGTACCCCTGAAAAGTCAAAAATTTTGGCTGGGCGTGGTGGCTCACGCCTGTAATCCTAGCACTTTGGGAGGCCGAGGTGGGTGGATCACCTGAGGTCAGGCGTTTAAGACCAGCCTGGCCATCATGGTGAAACCCCATCTTATTTAAAAAAAAAAAAAAAAAAAAAGATTAAAAAAAAAGTCAAACATTTTTATCACCAAGCAAGAACAGTATCTTCCTACACTCCTGTAGACAAGGATATTACAAAATTATCATCCTATGAAGAGATTAGAGAGTAATCAGCCAAAAGAGGTAAGAAAAAGCATTATAGAGATCTATTAGGTAGTTAAATACCTTTTAAGTAAGCTATTTTTCCTCCCCCCACCCCAGCCCGAGACAGAGTCTTGCTCTGTCACCCAGGCTGGAGTGCAGTTAACTATCTTGGCTCACTACAACCTCTGCCTCCCAGGTTCAAGCAATTCTCCTGCCTCAGCATCCCAAGTAGCTGGGATTACAGGTGCCTGCCACCACACTGGATAATTTTTGTATTTTTAGTAGAGACGAGGTTTCACCATGTTGGCCAGGCTGGTCAAACTCCTGACCTTGTGATCTGCCCGCCTCAGCCTCCCAAAGTGCTGGGATTACAGGCGTGAGCTACCATGCCAGGCCAAGTAAGCTATTTATCTAAGTGAAAAAAAAAAAAAAAAAAAAAAAAGAAAATTACCATTTGACATACACCAGAGCAGTAAGGCAAGACTCATCAATCCTGAAATTTGTGGGCAGAGTATAAGAAACGGAATATTTACTTTCTCAAAGTATTTTCCCAGGAGGTAATAATTAATTACAAAAGGGAAAACAGTAACTTTACAAGAGATATCTGGTAGACACTATCTTATCCAAGTAATCAATGTTATGCTTACTGATGAGACAAGCTGACATTCTTGTGCCTGTTGACATGATGCACTGATGTATTAACATCACTTACATGGAGGTCTTACCAAGAAGGCATATTGTTAAGAAACATCAGACGAACCAAAATCAAGGGCCATTGTATGAAATACTTGAGCAGTGCTCTTCAAAAAGTACCCAGATTATGAAAGGTAAAGAAATTCTGAATTTCTTTAAAGACAACTAAGTAGATATTATAACTAAATATAACATGTGAACCTGAATTGGATGCTGGGCTAGAAAAAGAATGGAACAATGATAAAAGTTGAATAAAATCTATAGATTTTATAACTTTAGGTCTTTGACATATATCCATTCTATGTCCTCATAATAGCATAAGAGAATTTTATCAATGTTAATTTCTTGATTTTCATAATTGTACTGTGGTAATTTAAGATGTTACATTAGGGAATTGGGGTGAAAAGTTCTAAAACATCTAAAAATCTACATTTTACCTCAATTTACCCACAATGAAATTTTGCTGTTACTTCAAGTTTACTTAGTAAACAACTTCCTTAAAAGACAGAATTCTTCTTTCTCTCTTCTATATATAGATTGCCCGTGACTTGATGGTTTGACAGGATTTTTTACCACAGTGTGAAAGTGATACAAATTCAGTACTAACCATGGGGTTATGTCCTGATAAACCCATCATAAGCTGAAAATATTATAAGCTGAAAGTTTCAATTCCAATTTCTATCCTGAAACTTTTAGAAGCAGTTAAAAACTTTAATTATAAGAAGCATGTTTATTCTAATGATTTTTTTAATCTACCTTAAGGTTATCAGAATTAAACAAGATGATGCAAGTACTTATAACATTGCTTGACAATAAACAGTCTCTCTGAGGTAGATACTATTTATTATTTCTCATTTTACAGGTGAGAAATCTGAAGCTTGGAGATGAAAAATAACTGGCTTAAAGTTACATAGGTAGGAAGTGGCAGTACAAGACTTTGAACCATGTCTGACCACAATGCTATACAGTTTGTCTTCTGTTCTAAAGCATTTTTATTAATGTCAACCCATTCTTCAATTCTTCAGTACACACAAAAAATCAAGTTTTTCTCTTTCCTTCTCATTGGCATTTACCATTTTTCTTGAATTTTGGATCTAATGTAATCAACAACAAAAAACACAAACAAGAACCAGTTATTCAATTACAAAGCCAACATTCTGGATGCAGTACAAAAGTTAATTAACTAAATCACTGATACTCACATAACTCAAACACAAATTGCTTACTTTATTTCTTTAACAATGAAATAGTAATAACAACACAATAATTCAGTTGTAACAAAACCACCAACAGAGGAAAACAAAAACAAAGCTAATTAAGAAGCACTGCTTCAGCTCAGATTAGTTATCTCCTTTAAACAGGAAAAACAACCATTAGTCTAGTGGTTCTCAACCCTGTCTGCACATTAGAGGAATGGAGGGAAAGAGGACTGGTGCTTAAAAAAATAGTTATATCCAAGACCCACCTCAGAACTTTAACTGAGAATCTCTGAAGAGTGAGGCCCAGGCAAAGATTTTTAAAGTGCTGTCAGTGTTGAGAACTAAAGGTCTAAAGTAATAAGGAATAAAACCATGCCTTGAAGCAATTCAAAACCAAGAAGCTGATCACATAATACATTTCTTTCCTCTAATCCTGGGAAAAGAGAGGGAAGCAGGCATCGACTCAGTTTTCATTGTTCTTTATCAATCTTCAGTTGCCCATAGTGGACCTTAACAAACATCAAATATTGGAAGTTATGCAAACATGCTACCCAGGCTGAAATTCTCACGACTTAATATTTAGAAAGCTCTTTTAAAACAATCCCCCATCTTAAGTTTGCATAGATGTTCAAGTCAGCTATTTGTTCAACTAACAGAGTCAACAGAATGTGTTAGAAAGTAGTTTATTAACAAGTTATTATAAAACAATATTCGTTTTATGTACTACAAATAAACTTTTTGGTGCAGATAGGAGGAATACTGGAGTGTTTCCCACCTATTTCTAAAACTGCTAGAATTTATTTTCATCAGTACCTTCAATTCTAAAATTTAAACAAAGCTTTTTTCTCTAAGAATGCATATATAAAATACTTCCCCTACAACTGTACTCTATCCTTGACAAATCCTTATTAAGAGGTTCAGTAGTAACTGTAGGTACTTATTGTCAGAACAGTCTTTATTTATTTCTCAGGTTTGGAAATATAACTTCAAGTATGGAAAATAACTTTTCCCTTAAGAATACATGAATTAATTTAGAGACATCTCCTCAAATCAGCCAACCCGACTGCTTCAGCTCCTTACGTCAGGACTCCATGTCAACCTCAGACCCTTCATTCTTGCCCTGAAGTGTTGCTTCTGTCACGGTGTCTTCATTTAAATCTTCAATGTCTGCCAGATCAATAGGTGGCAAAGGATTCCTCCAGTACTGGAAGGTATTATACTGCCAAAATTCTTCATTGTGCTTTAGAGAAAAGAAAAAAAGAGAGATGAAAGTAGCTTAGAAAAAATTTTTTTCACAGAAAAAATTTGTTTGAAAAGCAAACTCATAAGATTTCGTAGTCTTCTATTTTGTATTTTTAACAAATACACATTTTTAATTTTGTCTTATCTAAGTACTTCATGTACTCAATCAAATCTGTGCATTTTAATATTTATAATTTGTGAAAGTATTTAAATTTAAAGGAATTTTCCACAATTTTCTCCCATTTTTCACCGAAAGAAAATTATCTAAAAACAGTCTTAAAATTTTTTATCTTTTAGTGAGGAAAATAAAAATTTATTTTAAAAATACAAACACACTCACACTCCTTATAATTTACTTTTGGTCTTGTTCTTAAGGTTCAGTGTTTTAAGAGATTTACTTTACATAGGCCAAAATATTTTGAAACCTTCCAAAAAGTATTAGGCTATAAACAAGATGAATAGCAAGAAATCTTAAACTGATCATCATTTTATTAAAGATAAAAAAAAAATCAATGCTCAATAGCCATGTGACCTAGTGGCTACTGTGCTGGACACACAGGTCTGTAAGAAAGTCTCATCAGGAAGTTCATTGTCTTCAACGCTGAGCCTTAAAGAATTAAGTTTTGGGGGAATTTTAATATTGGAATAAACACGTAATAAGTCAAAGAAAAATTTCACTTTAATAAGAAAATGTGGTTAAAAATGAGGTTCTAGTTCTTTGCCTTTTGAAAAATCAACTGTACAAATTATCCACTTATAAACATAGACCAAAAAAAGGTCTTTTAATTATGTTAGTAAAACCTAGTGACTAAGGGCACAAACTTTGCCACCAGACAGACCTGGCTTTGCAAGATAACTCCACCACCAACTCTGAACTTGACCTCATTGATAAAATGGAGAACTGTTTTAAAAATTAAGGCTTAGCATAGTAATTGCTAATATTGCTAGGTATTATATCCCAATAAGCCTATGAATCATTAATCACTGTCTCCTTAGTAGAACACTTCTGCTTATTTTCTGTTAAGAATATCTAACAGTGGCTGGGCATGATTATATCTGTAATCCCAGCACTTTGGGAGGCAGAAGGATTGCTTGAGCCCCAGAGTTTGAGACCAGCCCTAGCAACAGAGCAAGACTCTGTCTCAATTTATTAAACAAAACAAACAAAAACTAACAGTAAGAGTCAACACTGACAGAGCAATGAATCTGTACAGTGACACTAACATGAAAAAAATACGTGAGGCTGGGTGTGGTGGCTCACGATTGTAATCCCAGCACTTTGGGAGGCCAAGGCAGGTGGATCACCTGAGGTCAGGAGTTCGAGACCAGCCTGACCAATATGGTGAAACCCCGTCTCTATTTCAAAAAAAAAAGAAAAAGAAAAAAATACATGAATATTTAATGAATACCTGATTTTATTTATCTAGTCAAAAAACATCTGAAACAACTTAGGAAATACCCTGAAGTTCCAGGATAGAAATGATGTAACATTATTCTGCCTAGATTGCATCCTCAATACAGAAAAAAGGTATTTGAGGTAGTATTTCCTAAATTAAGTTCCAAGGGTGAGGGCTGGGACTTAAGCCCTATTCTGAGCACAAAAGAAACCAGGCATTTACTGTATTGAACTGTTTACTTCTCTGTTTTTGTTATATTCAATTTTCCCTTGGTAATCAGGTATAAAATCCTTAAAACAAAAAGCCTGTGTCTTTGGAGGCAAAAAGGAAAAACAGAAGCTGAAGAGAGCATGTCTGCCAAAGAGAAGTGGCTCCAGAACAAATCTAACAAAAAGAATGAACAAGAGTTACTGGGCTTTCCTCAAAAGAAAAGAGGGCCTGACGGTGCCTCATGCCTGTGATCCCAGCAATCTGGCAGGCAAAAGCGGGAAGATCCCTTGAGCCCAGCGTGGTAGTGTGTGCCTGTAGTCCCAACTACTCAGGAGGCTAAGGCTGCAGTGACCCAAGATCATGCCACTGCACTCCAGCTTGGGCATAGGAGCAAAACCCCTCAAGACCCTTTAAAAAACAAAACAAGAGACAGGGGGACTAGTCGTGGTGAATAAGGAACCCCTGGAGCCAACCTTTTTCTGTGTCATGTGCTTGCAGCGACTATAGGAAGTAGAGAGTTACCAGATCTAGTCACTGCTGTGGCAGAAGAGACAGCTGAGTCTAAGACTCTAAGCAAGCATCATCGTGTCAGACTACTAGAGAACTGTCACTCTTTGCCTACTATCATTTCCATATATTTCCCTCTTATCAACTGTGTGGCATACCGTAGTCAGTGTATTCTGGTAGGAAAGACAAGCCTATGCATGGGTGGAGTACTAAGAATGCTCTGAAGAGCTTTCAAAAAGTTATCAAGCTACACAGCCCCTAATCTCCATATCCAGTAGGTTTAGAAGACTATCCGTTTTCAGTTGATTTTAAATATCTGAGAACAATCCGAAGAAAAAGTTTAAATAAGGCTCATGTTTCAATCATAGGCCAAAAAAAAATTTTTTCTCAACTATAAAACTCTCGTTGTTTTATCGGATTTTTCACATGAACAAGTCATGTCTAAGAACTTTCATTTATTTATTTATTTTTTTGGAAAGGCATTTGAAAACTCTGATATGATACTTAAGAATTAAAAAAACAAAAAAACAAAAAACGTTGGGTGGATGCTATCAGATAGTAGCTGAAGAGAATTTGGTGAATTCTGAGAAACCTGTACTTGGTTCTTCGTCTCCCAAGTACCCTGGTAAGTCATTCCAGGACTGTGAAAAACCAGTATGAATTCCTAAGTCTAGACCAAAGCTGTCCAATAAATATACAACGCTCCAAAAACATAATTTAAAATTTAAAAAGTAAAAGAAACTTCTGGTATTAATTTTAATATATTTTCTTCAATATATCCAAGTTATTTCATGTGTAATCGATTTAAAATTTTGAGCTATTTTATATTCCTGTATTTCTTATTAAATCCACGAAATTCCGTGTATATGTTATACTTAGAGCAAATTTCCATTTGAACTAGTCACGTTTCAAGTGTCTTACTAGCTAAAGGCAGGGCAGCAGAGATCTACACAAATCGAGGCATGCCTAGATCTTCTCAGAATTCTTAGGTGCAGAGATGAGGCAGGCTAATTTCTTGAATAGGAACCCCCAATGATTCTCATATACGCCTTACCTTAAGCCCAAATTAATTTTTTCTTTTTTTTTTTGAGAGAGCGTCTCACTCTGTTGCCCAGGCTGGAGTGCAGTGGCCCCATCTCAGCTCACGGCAACCTCCGCCTCCCAGGTTAAAGCGATTATCATGCCTCAGCCTCCCGAGTAGCTGCGATTACAGGTATGCACCACCACACCCAGGTAATTTTGTATTTTTAGTAGAGACTGGGGTTTCACCCTGTTAGCTACGCTGGTCTCAAACTCCCAACCTCAGGTGATCCGCCCGCCATGGCCTCCCCAAACTGCTGGGATTACAGGCGTGAGACACCTCGCCCCGCTCCCAAATTAGTTTTCAACAATACTTTTGCCTAGGATCAGATAACACTATGAGTTAAAAAAATCTTTGCCCAAGTTATGGCGGTCCATTCTTTTGTCCAGAAGAGCTGTACCAGCCTGCAGGACGTCCTATTAATCGACGGCTACCACATCCTCTCCCTCTAGAAAAAGAATTCTATCCCGAATTCTAGACTAACCATCGTTAAACCCACGAAGGCCCGCTACACCTTTGACTGTCGTTTGTCGTTCGTCTGAACCTCTCTTTTAACGGTCAGCGTCCTCACCAAGCTCACAGCCTGCCACGACTCACGGTCCCGTTTCCCTCTTACAGAGCGCGGCGCTGACGCCGCAAGGCCACTTCTACTGCTCCCGACCACGGTCCGTTTCCCGCTAGAGCAGCCCAGTGCTTTCTGCCCCTCGGGATCCCGGGGCGTGTCTCCTGAGGGTCGGCGTCCTCTCCAGGAGCGGTAACCTTTTCTTTTCGCCTCTGCAGGCGTCTTAACCAATACAAGTCATGAGTGGGACCCCGGGCGCTTTGAGTGCGGGGGAGAAAAGGCGAGCCCCTCAGCCCCTCAGCCCACCTGCTCCCAGCCCCTACCTGGCGCGGTGCGACCCCCCAGTCTCCCCGCGGGGGCCCTGCGCGCCCCGCCCCGTCGTCGCCACCGCCCCTCGGGGGCCGGGCACCCTGGAGCTCCACCCCTGGCCCCTGCTGTACAGGCGGCGGCGGCGGCGGCAGCAGTGGGGGCTCGCCGGTCTCCAGGCCTCGGTCCTCCTGCTCCTGGCCGCCCGGGGCGCTGTTGTCCCCGCTATCGCGGCGCTTGCTGGGCGATGCTGAGGGCTCTGCCATAGTCCCTTCGTCGATTTTGCGCTTTCGGTGCTGTTCGGGTACGCCGAGGGGCTGCCCAGGATGTGCGGCCCCGGGCGGCCGGATCCAGAGAGGCGGTGGCGGCGGCTGCTCAGGGAAGTCGCAGAGCAGGAGCCGCTTCCAAGGCACGTGGAACGTCACCGGCTCGGCCGCACGCCGCTTGGCCATGGGCCCAGAGGCTCGGGCGGAGCCCGCCAGGCGCGTGAGACTGAGCGCCGATAGCTGTAGGGGCGAAGAGCGAGAACCTAGCGCGTAAGGGAAGGACAGGCCGAAGTCGGGCGAGGAGGCGACAGGACGCTGGAGGGGGCGGGGCAGCTCGTGCTCCGGCTAGGGTTGGGGCTCCCGCCGGGAGGCAGCTCGCGCGCGCAGCCCTTGCCGCCGCAGAGATACTGCCCGGACGTTGAGAAGCAACCGCGAAGCGGCGGAGATTCGAACCTGCGCACAACGTGCGCGCGCGCACTCTCTCCTGCCAGGCGGAGCCGCTGGTTGGTGGAGGCTCGCGGGGCGCGCTCCCGAGCGCCCTCGCGACCGGAAGTGCGCGCCCGGAGGTAGGCGGGAAGGCGGCAGCGGGCTTAATTAAAGACCCGAACTAGTGGCCCGCAGAGAGGCGTGACCTTGTTTCCTCAAGGGCGTGGCGGTGGTCTTACTACTACGTTCGGCGTAGCGCGGTATGTTCTAGACCCTTCTATACGAAATTTAAGGCCTTTAAAATGTGTATTTCCCTACTCCAGTCAGTGAGGACAGGGGTGCGCCTCCATGAGATTAAGACAGAGATAATAGAGTTCCAGACTATCCTGGGCAACATAGCAAGACCTCGTTTCTACACAAAAATTAGGCCAGGCTTGGTGGCCTGCCCCTGTGGTCCCAGCTACTTGGGAGGCTGAGGAGGAAGATTCAGTTGAGCCGTGGAGGGGGAGGCTGCAGTGAGCCAAGATAGCACCACTACACTCCAGCCTGGGCGACAGAGCGAGACTCTGTTTCAAAAAAAGAAAGAAAAAAAAAAGGGTAATACAAACTCTCAATAAACTAGTGTTTAAAAGGCTTTACAATAGGTTATTATTCAAATGACTGAAGGGGAGTCCAGGCTAAGTAGCAAAAGCTAACATAAAACACACGCACACATCGAAGTGTATGTTTTGCGCATCTGCTGTGGAAGGTGAAGCAGGCACATTCCTGGAAGATCTCTTGATTAAAAACTTAAGGAGGAAGTTATGGACAAGATGTGCAGCTCATCCAAAATAGCTAGGTAGTTGGCAAGAACCAAGCCTGAAGCACAGCTCCTGTCTTTTCCAGCTGAAACCTAAAATTGTTGGGCTCTTAAATTAGGTTGGAAGCCTGAGTTCCCTGCTTACTCTGGGCGGTGGTCTGATCAAGATTCCAAAACCATTACAGCAAAATAGTGTTGTCAGGTGAAGTGAGGTGGAGACAACTGCAGTATATTTACTATTTTATTATTATTATTATTTTTGAGACGGTATCTCTCTCCGTAGCTGAGGCAGGAGTGCAGTGGTGCCATCACGGCTCACTGCAGCCTGCCCCCACTGGGCTCAAGCAATCCTCCTGCCTGGGCCTCTCAAAGTGCTTCGTTGCCAGGTGTGAGCCACCACACCTGGCCATATTTACTATTTTAATAGTTTGATAAAGACAGTAACCAAGTAAGCAAAAGTGGAAGGCAGAAAATAAGTCTATTATCAGTGCTTTGAAGGGAGAAACTACTATCATCCTCTGTAGAAAAAAGTGTGCAAGGAAGATAATTCTATTCTAGTGCTAGGTACTAACTCACTACTAATTACCCTGTGCCCCTGCACCTCAAGGTGGTTGTGAGAGGACAAGATGATTATTTAGTTATTAACAAGCACAGAAATCTACCAGGTTAGGGTAGTAAGCAATAGCTTTTCTGTTTGATCTTTACTTTTCTTGTTTGAAATTGATAATAGGCTGGGTGTGGTGGCTTACACCTGTAATCGCAACACTTTGGTAAGTCGAGGTGGGCGGATCATCTGAGCCCCGGAGTTCCATACCAGCCTGGCCAACATGGTGAAACCCTGTCTCTACAAAAAATATAACAATTAGCCAGAGGTGGTGCCTTGCACCTGTAGTCTCTGGGAGGCTGAAGTGGGAGGAACACTAAACCCAGAAGGCAGAGGCCAAGATTGTGCCACTGCACTCCAGCCTGGGTGACAGTGTGAGACCCTGTCTCTGGGAATAAAATAAATTGAAAACCCATCTGTCCCAAACAGGAAGAGTTTTGCCATTTTTAAATCAGCAGGAAAGATCTTAATCATAGCCATCAGGTGCTGTTTGAAAGGGTGTGGAGGGGCCTGTCTCAAAATAATGAGTGTGGTTTAGCTAATGGTTGATTCTTTTGTGTTCCTCTTTACAGACTCTCGTTTTTTCAAAATTGTGAAATTAATCACATATGCAAAAGGTTGTATAAAATACACATATAGTTAAAAGAATGATAGTAATACACACAGCATTCTATTTCAGAAATAGAATACTGCCTGTACTAGAACATGGCAAGCTCCCTATGCGCCCCTTCCCCGCTGGCACATATCCTTCCCTTTCCCTCATTCCTGATAATTACTGTTTTGAATGTTGAGTTAATCATTCCTTTGCTTTTTAACTTCTCCATCTGTATGCATATTGCTAAATAACTATTGTTTTGGTTTTTTTTTTTTTTTGAGTCGGGCTTGCTCTGTTGCCCCAGCAGGAGAGCAGTGATGTAATTACAGCTCACTGCAGCCCTGACCTCCCAGAGTCAAGCAATCCTCCCACCTCAGCCTCCTGAGTAGCTGAGGTTACAGGTGTACACCACCACCCCCAGCTAATTTTTAAAATTTTTTTGTAGAGCCAAGGTTTTGCCAAGTCGCCCAGTCTAGTCTCAAAGTCCTGAACTCAAGCAATCCGCCTGCCTTGGCCTCTCAAAGTGTTGGGATTACAGGCATGAGCCACCATGCCCAGCTTAATACATTTTTTGAAACAGGGTCTTGCTCTGTCGCCCAGGCTGGAATGTAGTGGCGTAATCACTGCTCACTGCAGCTTCAGCTTCCTGGCCTCAAGCAGTCCTCCTGCCTCAGTCTCCCAAGTAGCTGGGCCCACAGCTTGTGCCACCACACCCAGCTAATTTTTTATTTTAGTAGAGACAAGGTCTCACTATGTTGCTCAGGCTTGTTTTGCCTTTTTTTTTTTTTTTTAAAAACAGCTTTACCTAGGTCTAAATGACATACAATAATTTGCATATAAAGGGTACAATTTGATATTCATACACTTGTGAAACCATAATCACAATCAAGATAATCAAAGTTTTGAGAGCAGTCTTTGACATCTTGTTCTTCAGGAGTATGTCAACTATACTTGGCCCTTTGTTCTTCCATAATAGCATCCTTTGTAACATTTTGTTACCCTTTTGAAATTTTGATTATAATTGCATTGAAATCATAGATCAATTTGGGAAGAATTGTTATCTTTACAATATCAAGCTCGCTTCCTGTTCAAGAATATTACTCTAAAGTTTTTTTTTAAATCTCTGAATAAAGTTTTATATTTCTCACCATAAAGAGCTTATATCTTTGTTTAGTTTATCCCTAGGCACTTTATAATTTTTGTAGACAATATTTTTTTCTTTTTAAATAACATTTTCTGAGGTTTTTTTGCTGCTCTGGGTTCTTTTTTTAAGACCTGGAAGTAGAATTTGAAATTAGTTTACCCTAAGTTGTAAATAATACCAGATCCACTTATTCAAGGAATTTGTCCATTTCATTCATCAAATTTGTTGGAATATTTTCTTAGTTTCTCTTTTTCCCATTTCATTGTCTTCTACTAAATTTGGATTTACTTTGCTCTTCTTTCTCTAGCTTCTTCTGATAGAACCTAAGGTCATTGATACTTTCGTCTTTGTTAGTTTTTCTTTTTCTTTTTCTTTTTTTTTAAATTGAGTCTCCCTCTTTTGCCCAGGCTGGTGTGAAGTGGCACAATCTTAGCTGACAGCAGCTTCTGCCTCCCAGGTTCAAGCGATTCTCCTGCGTCTGCCTCCTGAGTAGCTGGGACTACAGGCGTGTGCCACTGCACCCGGCTAATTTTTGTATTTTTAGTAGAGATGGCGTTTCGCCATGCTAGCCAGGTTGGTCTCAAACTCCTGACTTCAGGTGATCCACCCACCTCAGCCTCCCAAACTGCTGGGATTACAGGTGTGAGCCACCCTGCCTGGACGTCTTTGTTAGTTTCTAGCATAAACCTTTAAAGCTTTAACTTTCCCTGTAGCACTGCTTTGGCTGCATCCTACAAATTTTGGTATGTTGTATTTTCATTATCTTTCAGTTGGAAATACTTTGAAAATTTCTTGTTAACTCTACCTCCTTCCTATTGTTCTGAATTTCAAGTTAACTGACTGGCATTACCTTAGCTGTATCTCTTTGAATTAATAATGTGATTGCTCTAAGGACTGTTCATATACATCTTTATTTTTTCACAGTCTCCTTCGAGCTAACGTTCTACCACTTCACGTAAAACATAAACACCTTGCACCCCTCCCCTTGTCCTATCCAAATGCATTTTTTATTGATCTAATAGGATCTTCTACCTATTCTACTTTTCCTATAATTTTGTGGATAATGACTTAGAAGTCATTAGTTACAACAAAGCAACAAAGAAGGGAAACTTTTTTTCTTCTTAAAAGGATTTCCTTAAAAAAGGAATACCTACTCACAAACTTACTCTGCTTATCTTTAAAACTTCTGTGTTTCAGACTAACTGAAGCCTCACAGCAGTGTAGGGTAGGGATGTAGTTTAAAATTTTTTAATTGCCAGACCTTTTACATATCTCATTTGATCCCAAAAACTTTGGGGCAGATTATTGCCAGCTAAACAGATAAACACCTCTTCTCTGCTCATCAGACCCATGTAACTTCTGAAGAGTCTACCTTAACCACCTTATTTAAAATTGCAACGCACTCTACATTTTTTCTGACTCTTAATTCCCCTCCTTCTTTTCCCCAATAGCATGATTACTTTCTAATCTATTATATATTTCGCTTACTTATTACTCTTATTGTCTCCCTTTCTAGAAAGTAAGCTCCTTGAAGGTAGGGTTCCACTTTGCTTTTTGGGTTTTGTCCCCACTCATACTTAAAGTGCCTAGCATGTTAGGTGCTAAGTAAATACTTGTTGCATGAATGAGTGTCTATTATTTCCACTTGGGTGTTCCATAGGCATCTCATATTCCATCCTCCACTGTCATCAGTCATCTATTTAGGTATTCATACCAGAAATATGATCGTATTTTTCACAATCATGTTCACACAATTTATTCTTTGAATACATATTTTGAGCTACAGACCAGGCAGAATTTCTGGACACTGGGGTTACAACAATAAGCAAAACAAAAATCCCTGCCCATGACTGTCCAGGAAATCTTATCTTGGGGGAGATAGATAAATATGTACATCTATCAGGTGGTGCTGAGGAAAAATAAAAATAAAGCAGGATAAGAGGGATAGGTGGTCAAGATGGGCATCTCTGACAAGACTTGGGCAAAGACCTGAGGCAAGTGAGGGGGCAAATTGTGTGATCCTAGTCAGATGTAATAGCAAGTACGAATGTCCAAAAGTGCAACATAGCAAAAGCATGAGCAAGGGACAGCAAAAAACAAAACAAAACACCAGTGCTACCTTTTTCTCAGTGTTTTGTTTTGGGTAGTGTCTATTTCTTCAAGTTTACTAGTTCTCTTTTCTCTTGTACCTTACCTGCTGTTAACCCCCCACACTATTTTTTCATCCTACACAACGTACTTTTCATCTCTAGTTCAGTTTGGGTCTTTTCTTCTGTCTTCCAAGTCTAGATAACTTTTTGAACATATGGAATACAGTTATTCCATTTTAATGTTCTCTGCTAATTATAACATCTGAGTCAGTTCTGGTTTGGGTGCACTTGATCTTTCTCTTCTCTATGGTTTGTGTTTTCTTGTTTGTCAGCATATTAGGTAGCTTCTGATCAGAAAACATTGTTTTACTTTTTTGGGTGCTAAATATTTTTGTATTTCAATAAATATTGTTGAGCTTTATTCTAAGATGCTGTTACGTACATAGACTTGGTTTGATCCCTTTGGATCTTGCTTACAGAATTTGTCAAGTGGGACCTGAGTTTTTAGCCTAGGGCTAATGATTCCACATTACCAAGACAAGACCTTTCTTTGTACCACACGTAGTGCCCTACAGATTTTGAGGTTTTATGTTTTGGGTGTGGGAACAAACACTCTTTCTGGCCTTGTGTGAGCCCTGGCTACTGTTCTGATACTTTCAGGTGCTTTTTTTCTCTGGCCATGGCTAGTTTTCTCACACATGGCACTGATCAGTAGTACTCTGAAGATTACTCAAGGGGGATTGTCCTCAGATCTCCAGTGTTCTATGTGCAGCTACTAAGGTTTGTATCATATTGGTTATCATTAAAATTTTAATAAGTGATTGTGTTGGTAAGGATATGCAGCAACAGATGCTCTCTTTGTTTAAAAGTATAAATTAGTATAACCTTTTAAGAGAGCAATCTGGGCTGCGCATGGTGGCTCATGCCTGTAATCCCTTTAGGAGGCTGAGGTGGACAGATCACTTGAGGTCAGGAGATGGAGACCAGCCTGACCAACATGGTGAAACACCGTCTCTACTAAAAAAATACAAGATTAGCTGAGTGTGGTGGTACATGCCTATAATCCCAGCTACTTGGGAGGCTGAGGCAGGAGAATTGCTTGAACCTGGGAGGTTGAGATTGCAGTGAGCCAAGATCATGCCTTGCACTCTAGCCTGGCAACAAGATTGGATCTCTGTCTCAAAAAAAAAAAAAAAAAAAAAAAAAAGAGCAATCTGACCATATCTGTGAAAATTAAAAAAAACTTTAGGAACTTACACTCCAGATATACTACTGACAATAGACACAAACAAGCATGCATAGGATTATTACATTGTGGTATAATGCTAAATAGCAAAAGATTGAAAACAACCGAATGTTACTTATTAGTAAAGCATGGCATATGTTATATATTAATAATATTGGTATAATCAATATAATATGTATTTTATATATAATGGAATGGTGTGCTTTTTTTTTTTTTGAGTTGGAGTCTTGCTCTGTCACGCAGGCTGGAGTGCAGTGGCATGACCTTGGCCTGGCTAATTTTTGTATTTTTAGTAGAGATGGGGTTTCACCATGTTGGCCAGGCTGGTCTTGAACTTCTGACCTCAGGTGATCAGCCTGCCTTGGCCTCCCAAAGTGTTGGGAATACAGGTGTGAGCCACTGTGCCCAGGCTGTGCTTTTAAAATGAAGTAAATTTGTGTTTATGGATATAGAATAATTGGCAAAATGTAACAAGTTAAAAAAGGTACACAACAGAATATATTGTTCACAAATATATAGACATATCTCAGAGATATTGGCATGTTCAGTTCCAGACCAACACAATTAAGCAATTATCATAATAAAGTGAGTCTCACAAATGTTTTGGTTTCCCAGTGCAAACAAAAATTATGCTGGCCAGGTGCGGTAGCTTTTGCCTGTAGTTCCAGCACTTTGGGAGGCTGAGGCAGGTGGATTAGTTGAGCTCAGAAGTTCGAGACCAGCCTGGGCAACATGGTGAAACACTATCTTTACTAAAATACAAAAAAAAAAAAAAAAAAAATATTAGCTGAGCTTGGCAGTGTGCACCTGTAATCCCAGCTACTCAGGAGGTTGAGACAGAAGAATTGCTTGAACATGGGAGGTGTAGGTTGCAGTGAGCCAAGATCACACCATTGCACTCCAGCCTAGGTGACAGAGTGAGACTCTGTCTCAAAAAAAAAAAAAAAATTAGCTAGGCATGATGGTGCACATCTATAATCCCAGCTATTCAGGAGGCTGAGGCAGGAGGATCACTTGAACCCAGGAGGCAGAGGTTGCAGTGAGCTGAGATGGCACCACTACATTCCAGTCTGGGCACTAGAACAAAACCCTCAAAAAAATAAAAAAATAAAAAAGTAATGCTTACACTATACTGTAGTCTATTAAGCATACAATAGCATGTCAAAAAAAGTAGATACTATAACTTACAAATAATGTATTGCTACAAGATGCTAACAATTATCTGAACCTGCAGTGAGCCGTCTTTTTGCTCATGGAGGATGCTGCCTCAATGTTGATAGTTGTTAACTGATCAGGGTGGTGACTGCTGAAGGTTGGAGTGGCTGTGCAGTTTCTTAAGACAACAATGAAGTTTGCTGCATCAATTGTTTCCTCCTTTCACGAAAGCATCTGATGCTGTTTGATAGTATTTTACCCATAGAAGAACTTTTTCAAAATAGGATTCAGTCCTCTCAAACCCTACCACTACTTTACTGACTACATTTATGTATTATTCTAAATAGTTGTTATTTCAACAGTTGTTCACAGCATCTTTATTAGGAATAGACTCCATCAAGATACATAGAAGGAGGCTGCCGAGATCCCCCCTGGAAAGGAACAATATATAGTATAGCTGCCCCTGAGGTGGGGATAAGCACAAAAACCCACCTGTTTCCCTGGATACTTTCCTATTAACGAAAGCCTTAAGCCACTGATGGAGAGTTAAGAAACATTTTCTCGGCAGAAAATGCTTTTGTGGGAGGAATAGAAGCAAAACCTCTCTGCCTGAGAAGGAAGGACAAAGACAAAGATCTTTCATTTCTGGAGAAAAAGTAGAAGCACAAATCTCAATTAAGAGGAGAGAGACAGCAAATAATTTGGTGCCTAGCATCCTCCACTGATACTACTACTGGGAGAGGAGTAGGAAATTCCTGCTGAAGACCAATCATAAATACATGAGGGGCGGGGATAGGAATGCTAAGAAGGACCAAATTCTGAGGCCAGGTGTGCAAAGCCTGCCTAAGACAGGTTGGGCTAAGACAACAAAGATTCCTTATTGTCTCTACCATGAGCCTAGCATAGACTAACAAGAAAATGCAGTCTACCTCTGGGGGAGGGGCAAGAGCATGGAGAGAGAATATCTTGAGATCAAAGGCATACAGAGACAGCTGGAAGGTGGAGAGGGAGCTGAAACGTTGAGAAAAATACCCTCTGGCATTCTGTCCTTTAAACGCATAGGAGCAGCTCATTGCTAGAGGAATTTGAAATCTGTGATGTGCTGCAGACAACAGTAAGAAAACATAAACTCAACTTCTTACAGTACTGACTCAACTTCCCATACCAGCCTAACAGGCATATATATATAACAAGACATAAATACTGTTTACCTCACTTTCTGTTTTTTTCTACACACAATAAATGAAATTCAATATTATAAGCCTCAGGGAAAAAAAAAGTAAAGAGAAAAAAACACCTTGTCAAGAGATAAAGCAATTAACAGAACAAGACTTGGAGGTGACTCAGCTATTTGAATTACCAGTCAAGGACTAACATTACTGTACTGTGTTGAAGGATATAATGGAATAGGTGGACAACATACACTAATGAAGGGTATTTTAGCAGAGATGAGAGCTATAAATGGATAAATGGAAATGCTAGAACTAAAAAGCATGATATCAGAGATGAAAATCCCTTCAACAGGTTCATTAGTAGAATGGAGATAGCTGAGGAAAGAGTCAGTATATTGGAAGATACATTTAAAAAGTCATTCTTAAACTGAGAAAAAAATTACAAAAAAAAAAAAAAAGGCCACGCACAGTGGCTCATACCTGGAATCCCAGCACTTTGGGAGGCTGAGGTGGGAGGTCAGGAGTTTGAGACCAGCCTGATCAACATGGCAAAACGCTGTCTCGAGTTTGAGACCAGCCTGACTAACGTGAAACCTCGTCTCTACTAAAAATACAAAAATTAGCCAGGTGTGTTGGTGCATGCCTATACTCCCAGTTACTGAGGAGGCTAAAGCAGGAGAATCACTTGAACCCAAGAAGTGGAGGTTGTAGTGAGCAGAGATCCTGCCATTGCACTCCAGCCTGAGAGAGAAGAGTCAAACTCTGCCTCCAAAACAACAACAAAAAAAATAAAAACAATGTCCAGGAGCTATGGAATAATAACAGCAGTCTAACATAAATGTAATAGAAGTCCTGGAAGGAGAAGAGAAAACAGGAAATAATATTTTAGGAGATAATGACAAAGAATTTTTCAGAAATAATAACAAAACATCAAATCACAGATCCAACCAGTTTAGAGAACTCCAAACAGGATAAATACCAAAACCAGTTAAAGCAGCCAGAGGAAAAAGGAAACACACTCAGAAGGACAAAGAAAAAAAATTTTTTTTTTTGAGACGGAGTCTCATTCTGTCACCCCAGCTAGAGTGCAGTGGCACAATCTCAGCCTACTGAAACAACCTCTGCCTCCTGGGTTCAAGTGATTCTCCTGCCTCAGCCTCCTGAATAGCTGGGCTTACAGGCGTGCACCACCACGCCCAGCTAATTTTTGTATTTTTAGTAGAGACGGGGTTTCATCATGTTGGTCAGGCTGGTCTTAAACTCCTGACCTCATGATCCGCCTGCCTCTGCCTCCCAAAGTGCTAGGATTACAGGTGTGAGCCACCATGCCCACACAAAGATAAGAATTATAGCAGAGTACTCATCAAAACAACAGTGACATTTTTAAAGAAATAATCCCCAATTCTGTATTCTGTGAATAAATCTTTGAAAAATAAAAGGTGAAATAAAGACCTTTTTAGATAAACAAAAGCTGAGAGAATTCACGGCCAGCAGACCTATGATATAAAGGAAGTTCTCCAGGCAGAAGTATGATACCAGATAGAAACTTGGATACATACATACTTCCAAGGTAGACGTATCAAAGAAATTATGGACATATTTTTAAAGCAACCCACACCAGAAATTATTCAAAAATAAAGATAAATATAAAAGATTTTTTTTGGTTAAAGAATTTAGTCTAAAGCAAATATATTACCACTGTATTCTGGAGTTTATTACACACATAAAAGTAACATGTATGAAAATAGCATGAATGATGCAAGAGAAATTGGAAGTATATTGCTGTAAGGTTCTTCTAACTATACATGAAGTGGTATACCATTTGAAGTTTGATGGTATAAGTTGAACATGCACACTGTAAAACCTGGAGAGGCCACTGAAACCTTTTTTTTTTTAAAAATAAAGAGCTATAACAAGCCAATAATGGAGCTAAAGGAAGGAAAGGGAATTGAGGCAGGCTGCTCAGTTGCGATTGGCTGGAAGCCTGTAGAGACTCCCCAGAGAAGATAAAGGGTAAGGAATAGACCCCCAGCAGTCCATATTTCCATTGCAGACTCCAATCCTAACCACAGGAGAGTCCCCTCAATCTCTGTGGACCCTGAAACTAACATAGGGAGCTTCTTGAAGACCACGTGATGGTATTGCTCCAGAAAGGGCGCTGAGGCTGAGTCTCACATACCCTAAGTTCTAAGCAGCTACAGCAAGGTACCATTTTGAGAGCCAGCACCTCCATGCACCACCAGGCAGCTTGGGGACAGGTTTGCCTAGACTGGCTCAGCATCCCCTAGGCCCTGAGCACATTCTCAGGGGCCCTGGGGATTGCCCAGCTCAGGCCACCACCATTGACACCTGAGCACTCCTCCCAGGATCCTGAGGTCAGGCCCACACCAACTTGCCACTGACATCACAGATGGCACCCATCTGTATATGCCACCCTGTGAGCCTGGGGACTGGCCCTCCCAGCCTGTCACAGCCACTGCCAACACTAGCATAGACCACTTGGGAACCAAAGAACTGTCCCACTACTGCTACTGTCTTGGCTTATGTTATGCTGACTATCCAGTGGCCTGACAAACTGCCTACCTGCTCAGCCTACCACTGTCACTACCAGCACCCAAGCAAGCCAACTGGAGGCCCAAGCATGAACCTGCTAACATACCAGTGACAGCATACCCCACCCAAGGGCCCAAGGACAGGCATGCTTAGCCTTCTGCCATCACTGAGAACTGAGGACTGGCCTACCTGTGTCCCCATCCACAGCAAAACTTCACAGCCTCCACTAAATGGACCCAACACCACTGAGAAAATCACAGACACTACTGACACTGTTTACAATGAAAAAAAAAAAAACATACAGAAACTACCCTACTGCACACCCAGAATCAAAGCCACAGTGCCCTACCCAACCAACACCACATCTATGTCGTCAGGAAAAAGTCCTCCACTAAGCAAATCCAAAAAAAAAAAAATTGGGGAGAGAGATCCAAGATGGCCGATTAACAACAGCTCAGGGTTGTAGCTCCCAATGAAAGCGCAGAGAGCGAGTGGACGCCGCACTTTCAGACGAATTCTTGTTGCCCACAGACTAGGAGATTCCCGGCGGAGGAGCCACA
>CAUYLG010005264.1:0-31953 GCA_963573385.1 Cacajao melanocephalus | reverse complement strand
AAGAGGTTTTTAATACCCATTTTTAGACTGCATTCTAGCCTGGGCAATAGAACAAGAATCCTGTTCTCTCTCCCTCTTTCTCTTCTTCTTTCTTTCTCTCTTACATTCTTTTTTTTTCTTTCTTTCACTCTTTCTTTCTTTCTTCTTTTCTCTCTTTTTCTTTCTAAAAATAAAAATAAATAAATAAATAATAAAAAATAAAAAAAATGTTGGTTTTCTGAAGCAATGAATAACTATAAAATAATTTTAGTTTGCTAATAAAACCTAAAATTACGTAAAACTCCAGTGAAATACATGTGCTATCTAATGATCTAAATATTGTCCTTTGGAATATTCCTAAGTTTAGTGTCAATTTGAATTGAAACTATTATATCAAACTGACAATAAGACTAATAACCTCATTTCTGATTTTTATTTCATTTTATTCATATAACTATCCACTCTCTCATTAACCACACAATTATTGACTTTTGCGATCTGCAAAGCTCTACATTGTATAAGACAAAACATACTGTATTTCAAAATTTTCCCACACATTACTGATTGATTTAAATATAAATATATTACATATTAAAGTAGCTATAAAAGAGAAATAAAAATTGTTTTATACTGGAAATCAGCAACACTTCTTCTCTAACTAGATTCCATGAGCAAAGATATCATCACTAAAATTTGAAAAAGATGTTAGAATGGAAAAGTTCAAGCCACAAAGCCTTGGAATACAAAAATAGTGCTTCTGTAAGAAAAACAAATATGTTATAGAACATAGAAAGAGCACTTTTTAGGATGTCAGGAAATCCGGGTTTTATTTCTTGCTCTTATACTACTTCTTTATAATCTTAGAGAAATTACTGTGCCTTTGTTTTCTCATTTGTGAGAGGAAGGTAAATTCTAAAACCCTATATTTTCTTTCACTTCTTTTGTAGCATGTTATGTTCTTGTGTACATATGCATTACATATATGTGCTTAACCTTTTGCTCTAGTCCATTTACCCTGGGTAAATGAGTAAATGGGTTCCCCAGTACTTCTGTATTTTTACCAGGTAACTTGTGACATTGAAGAGCTTATGAGCAAGCAACTTTCATTTCTCTAACATACTAAATGTTGAATGGTAGTGACTTACCATCCAGTGCTCTTTGAGTTTTTATGACATTGGGAATGTTAAACAGAACACCTGCTCCTGCTCCTTGGAACACAGATAATGAGGATCCGAGAGGCAGCTGGAAGTTTAAAAGCAATCTAAAAACACTTCACAGAGTAAGCCTAGTGGGACAGAAGTCTTCACTACTGCCATGCCCTAATAAACTAGTCTCACCAGACCCTGAGAGCCCACAAGTTGTTCCTCATGCAGATGCTCTAGTAACTTTAAGGAGCTCTGGTTACAGAAAGTCACAATCACAACATGTCCATTGATTCAATGATGAACATCTTAACTTTTCTTGGTTCATTCTCAGAACGTTTATCGCTGTCACTCTAGGGACACTCAAGTTACTATAACAGAGGAGGCAAACAATATGAAGTGGAAATAATGGCCCATGCTGTTCTTTTATACACAAAGGATTTTGTTTCAAGAATCTTAAATCTTTTATATAGAAAGGTACGTTTTTCAAGAGGAAGGGTGTTAGCATATTTTATTACTCCACTTTCAGACACAGAGCAACACAGCTGCAGAGGGATTTGGCAACTTACCAAAAACAGGCCAGCACCAGAGTTGGGAATAAAGAAAACTCAAATTCTATTATCATGAGCTATTATATTATTCCAAAATGATGTTACACAAACAAATGTAAATCAAACTGTAAAATCCCAGTGTGAAGGCCCTTACTTTACAGAAACTTAAAACCTAGGGATGATTGACAAATTCCTTTGTGAAATTCATATTCCCTGGAAATTATGGGAACACACTATGACTTGAATATTTCAAAAAAGATATTTACTGCTCTCTTTTTTTAACTTATGAATCAATATTCCACTTCATTCCACAAAGGAATTGAGATTTCATACACAACCAAGTATTATTCAATAAATAGGAGTGGGAAGAAAGAAGAGGGTAAATAAGTTAAACTAAAAGGAAAATGGTGTTCAAATAGTAAAACAAAATAGAAGAAAGTAAGTATATGGTAATGTATGTTACAATGCCTGGGTAAACATGCTTGAGACAGCACAAAGGAAATAATGAACAATCACAAAATTACTTCTCTCACAAGATAAATATATAATACTGGCTTAAAAGAAGCACCAGTTTTCTTAACAATGAAGGTTAAACAATATTTCCCCTAGATTAATAGAAGATCTAGTCATTAATTGATGAAGTGGACAAACTTCTTAGACAAACTACAATATACAATGCCCAGTGTTTTGTGAGTTTCTTACAGGCCATAACAGCAGAACTCACTGGAAACTGATTATAAACCATGTGATGGGCAATGTAGGGGCTGTCATGGGAGGTGGTAGTGGAACTCTAAATACATAACTCTAAAGCTCTGTGATGGTTTTTGTTTCACACAAAAACAGATGTTTCTATTTATAAAGAATAACAGCTTTTATTCTGAGGCCTAAAGATGGGCTTCAGCAAGGCATTGAGGATTTTTAATATTCAATGCACATTTGGTATGTTTTCACATTTTTTGAGGGAAAATTTGTACCTTCCATTATATTTTTCAGGATCCTTGACCCCAAATGGCCATCTATGTAAAAAAAGAATTTGGTGAAATATTTATCTTGCCGTTAATATTTCATTTGGATTATTTTTCAGAACTCAAGTTATAATGTGTTAAAGCAGCAAATTAGTGACTGAAGTTATGGACATCGGCAGGAGTGTGAAGTACAGGTGCTGTGTTGCTAATTATGTGTATAATTATAGACTTTTGAAACCTGAAGAAAGCAAAAACCTTCTAAGTAGAAGATTGAAAGTTATGAAAGGCATGAAGATAGCTAAGAAAATAAGACTAAGTATTAAACCATTGAGACAGACAAAAATTATTAAATTATTTGTGCCTGAGAACACAGTTAAATAGGAAAAATAATATATCTACCTTATAAATTGTTTTGAGAATCAAATAGTTGTTACATGTAAAGATCTTATCATGTACTATATGGTAAATACTATAAACATGTTGTTATGATTCTTATTATTATTATTACCATTACTATTTTACATTCTGCATCTATGTGGAAAAGCTGAATAACTACAAAGATGTCTGAGCTATTTCCCTTTAAAGTTGCTTTATTTACCTTGCATCAAACAAACACAGATTCTACATTATATAGCATACTTGTTAGATATTTGATTTAGGATATGATTTGTATCAGGAAATTTTTCTGCACATGAAATCACTCCAATATTAGAGGTTTAAAACCACAATCGCTTTATATTGCCACTAAGTATACAAGTCAGCGAAGTGGTCCTTTCTGAGCCAGGCTGGTCTGATCTGAGATAGACTTGCTCATGTATTTGAGGTCATCAGCAAGTTAGCTGAGTCTGGCTGATCTAAGATGGACTTAATCACAGCTCTGCTGATTTTCCAGTTATTGACTGGGCCAGGGTTAACTGAACCATATGTAGCTCATCATTCAAAGATAGCGTTTTCATATGGTGACCCAGGAAATTTCTGGAGGAGAAAACAGAAACATGCAAGTCTTTCTTAGTCCTAAGCTTGATATTGGTACAATGCCACTCATACCCCATGTAGTGGGGCAAACCAAGTCACAAGTCTGAGCTAATTCCAAGAGTAAAGAAACAAACCACAGCTCTTGATGGGAGAAGCTTCAAAGTTACATTGCAAAAAGAATGGAGATACAGAGAAGAATGGAAATGTCTTACCATTTTTATCACATACTACATTATTAAGAAGTTTAAAAACTCCCCACAATGACCTTCCAAAAGTTTGAATAAGCAACTCAAAAGAAAAATCTAAATTAAAGTAGTGTGATGTCACATTTAATACATATTAGGTATAAAATTTTTACTCTATGTGAATAAATTAAATAGAATTAATCTGCTATTTATAGTTAGTCAGAATGTTCTGCTTTTAGTGTAAGAAATATCTGTCATATTTTAAAGGGTGGGGAGTAGTACTAGGTACTAGAACCAACCATCTGTTCACCTTATGACCACAGAATATAAAATAATATATTATGTTGTATTTTGCCATTATAGAGAGTAACTCATGTGGCTAATCTTAAAGGGCTATTGAGAGTCAATATTATGTAAACATTAAGAGTGAAGAATGAAATCAGACTGTCTAAATTCAAATTCTACTACCTCTTAACTGTCTCTGTGACCATAAGCAAGTTACATAATCTTTCTGAATTTGTTTCTTTATGAATAAAATAGAAATGATAGAAATATACATTTTGTGTAAATTGAATTAAACAATCCAAGTAAACTTCTTGTGCATAGTACAAGTCCCATAGTAAATTACTCAGGAAGTATTGGCTATTTTTTACTACAAATATTAAAATCCAATGTAAAAATAAATGAGCCCAAAAAGGTGCTGTGAAATATTGTTTGAAATTTGTTATTTAATTTATCATAATAAAATTCCCATTGACCTCAACTCTAAAGTAATATGCAAATTAATATTCTAAAGGACTTAAGGAACCAGCTTATGATGTGCTTCGCCTAAAACCAACTCCTAGTTACAAAATCATAGGACAAGAAACAATAAATAAAATTATTTGCCACACAGTATGTTAAAAACTACAGTAGTCAAAGCAGATATTCTGTAAAGAATTTGGAAAGAGGTCATCGCTTCCATTTCTACAGGAAGAAACTGAGAAAACTGAAAATCAAGTAACTATTTTGGACCCACAGAAAACTGAGTTTCTATGGGTGGTGACCCCAAAATTTGAAGATATATGCAAATCCAAAAAATCATAATAGAGATGTGTTTACCTGGAGGAGAGGCCACTTGACCCACAAAATGATAGGAAAGCTTTAGTGGTTACTTTAATGAATTTCTGCAGGCTGATTTGGACTAGTGAGAGAACGACTCCAACATAGTAATAGTGGATTACATTTGAAACAGGTGCAAAGCCCAGGTCTCTTTAAAGAAGAGGACTTAGAGAAACCCAAGGTGAATACAGGAAAGAAAAATAAGAACATTAGATATAGAAAGCCTGTAGCACCTATAGCTGTAGCAAACATTAAATAAAGCCAAATTTCTAGAAGAATTAACATAAATCCTCACACAAGAAGTTTATTTATCTCTAGTGTATCTTCTAACTGATAACGTATTTCTATTATTCAACAAAAATTTGCAAGGCGCACGAAAGGCAAGAGAAACATTCTGAAAAGACAAAGCAAACATTAGAACCAGGAAAAGATATGTGGCAAATATTAAAATTGAAACATAGGGAATTTTAAATAACTATAATTAATATGTTAAAAGATATAATTGCAAACATGAAAAGACAGATAAGGTAAGTAGAGATGAAAATTATATAAAAAAAGAATTTTTAGAATGTTAGAAATCATAAATACTATAATATAAAGGACAAATGTCTTTAATGGGTTCATTGGGAGACTAGACAAAGCTGAAGAAAGAATTAACAAGCTTGAAGATAAATTAATAGTTTTCCAAACTGAAATACAAAGAGAATTTTTAAAAAAATCTAAGCTCTGTAAAAAGATTTCAAAGGAGTAACATATGCTTAACTGAAATTCCAAAAGGAGAAGAAAGAGAAAATGAAACAGAAAAAAACATATGAAATGATACTGATCGACTTTCCAAAATTAATGACAAACACCAAACCACAGATTCACGGAGCTCAGACAACAGTAAACTGAATAAATTCCAAAAACTACACCTTGCATTTTCACCTTAAAACTCCAGCAAACCAAAGACAAAGAGAATGCCTTGAAAGAAGCCTGAAGAAGAAAACACCTTAACAAGTGAGATAAAAAGATAAGAAATACAGTGGACTTCTCATTAGAAATCATGCAACAAAAACACTCAGGGAAAATTCTTCAGGACAATAGTTTTGGCAAATAATTCAAAAGTACAGGCAACAATACACATGAAAAGTAGACAAATGGAATTTATTTAAACTAAGAAGCTTTGCATTGCAAAAGAAATACTCAACAGAAAGAACAATCTACAGAATGGAGGAAAAGATTTACAATCTATACATCTGACAGAAAAGTAATATCCAGAATTTACAAGACATTCCAACCATTCAACAAATAACATATAAATAAATTCATTAAAAAGTTAGCAAAGGACATAAACATTTTTCTAAAGAAGATATGAAAATGGCCAAACAAGTAAATGAAATATTCTCACCATCACAAACAGAGAAATCCAAATTAAAACCAAAGTGAGATATCATCTTATCCTAATAAAAATGAATATTATTTTTTAAATAATGTTAATTAGTGACGATGTGGAGAAAATGGAATGCTTATTCACTATTGGTGGGACTCTAGTAAAACCCCTATGGAAAGCAGTAAGGGCATTTCTTGAATAACTAAAAATACAAACTATCATTTGACCTAGCAATCCCACTGCTGAGTATCTACCCAAAAGAAAAGAAAGTATTACATCAAAAAGATATCTGGACTCATATGTTTATCATGGTACTATCAAATTAAGTGTCTAAGCATGAATGATCGAATAAAGAAATTGTGGTTACCCCTTAAATTTATACTAAAAATGAAAATGTGGTATATATACACAACAGAATACTATTTTAGCATAAAAAGAATGAAATGTTATCTTTTATAGCAACGGGGTGAAGCTAAATGCAACAAGAATCATGTATCTTAAGTAAAACAACTCACACACAAAAAGACAAATACTGCACGTTCTCACTTTTAAGTGGGATCTAAAGAATGTGTACATGTGGATGTAGAGTGTATAATGATAGACAATGGAGACTTAGAAGGGTAGGGGTGTGGGAGGTGAAGTAGATAATGAGAAATTACTTCATAGGTACAATGTATGTTATTCCAGTAATAGAAACAGTGAAAGCCCTTACTTCATGATTAAACAATATAGCCATATAACAAAATTACACTTATACCCCATAAATGTACGTAAATAAAAGAAAAGGGAAATGGTGCAATAAGGAGAGACTATAGTGAAATATTTACAATGTTAAAAGAAATTATGCAAATCTAGAATCCTATATCTAGTGAAATTATCCTTCTAAAGTGAAGGTGAAATGAAGACTTCCTCATACAAACAAAAACTGAGAATATTTATCACCAGCAGAAAGAAATGTTAAAGTATCTCTTTTTAGGTGGGAGGAAAATGATAGAGGCCAGTAACTCATAACTACACAAAAAAAGAGTGTCAGAAAAGAAATAAAGATAAAATAAAATATTTTATTTGTCTTCTTAATTGACAAAAAAAAAATAACATTGTTTAAAGTGATGACAGGAGCAATGCAGTGAGTGATTACAGCATGTGGATAAGTGAAATGAATAAAAGAAATGTTACAAGGAATGGGAGGGAGAAATTAACATACCTGCAGTACACAATGAGTAGAACAGTGTGATTTGAAGGTGGACTTAATAAAAGTTCCATGCAGCCATAAAAAAGGATGAATTCACATTCTTTGCAGGGACATGGATAAAGCTGGAAAACCATCATTCTCAGCAAAGTGACACAAGAACAGAAAACCAAACACAGCTGGTTCTCACTCATAAGTGGGTGTTGAATGATGAGAACACATGGACACAGTGAGGAGAACATCACATACTGGGGCCTGTCAGGGGGTGGGTGGGCTACAGAGGGATAGCAGGGGGTGGAGGGATTGCAGATGGATACCATTAGGAGAAATACCTAATGTAGATGATTGGGGGATGCATGCTGCAAATCACCATGGCACATGTATACCCATGTAAGAAACCTGCATGATCTGCACATCTACCCCAGAACTTAAAGTATAATAAAAAAAATTACATATAAAAACATTTGTATTCAAAACTCTTATGAAAACAACTAAAGCATTCATTTAAAACTGATACAATAAGAGACGAGATAAAATGGAGTTGTATAAAATGCTTAACTAAACCACAGAGAATAGAAAATAAGTCTTAGCAACAAATAGAAAACAGATATAAACATGGTACATATTAATCCTAATATCTCAATATCCTATTTAAATATGAATGGTCTAAATACACAATTAAAAGACAGTGTTTGGGAGGCCGAGGCAGGAGAACCCGGGAGGCGGAGGTTGCAGTGAGCCAAGACCACACCACTGCACTCCAGCTTGGTAACAGAGTGAGACTCTGTCTCAAATAAATAAATAAATAAATAAAAATAAAACAAAAACAGCATTTGTCATGGTGGATAAAACTTAAAAAGACTCAACATTGGCTGCAAGAAACCCACCTTAAACATAAGGGCTTCAATGAATTTCAAAGTAAAAGGAGGGAGAAAGGTATACCATGCTAGCATTAATCAAAAGAAATCAGGAACAGCTATATTAACATTAAAAAGACTTCAAAATTATCAGGCAGAAAACAGCATGATGGTAAATTGTTCAATATTCTAAGATGACATATAATCCTAAATATATATGTACCTGAAAATAGAATATTAAAATAGGTGAGGTAAAAACTGATAGAACAGAAAAGAGAAATGTGCAAATATGCTATTATCGCTGGAGAATTCAACACTCCTCTGTCAGTAATTGATAGATCAAGCAGACAAAAAAATCAATAAGCATATAATTAATCAAAAAAGCACTATCAATCAACTTGATCTAATTGATATTTATGGTACGTTTCATCCATCAACAGCAGAATATACATTCTTTTCAAACTTGCATTGAACTTTCACCATGATATTCCACATTCTGACAACAAATCATATGTTAAGAGCTAAAATGAATATATAATGTCATGCATGGTGGCTCATGACTAATTACAGCGACTTGAAAGGCTGAGGAGGGAGGATAACTTAGACCCAGGAGTTCAAAGCCACTAAGGGCAACATGGCAAAACCCCATCACTAAAAATAAATAAATAAATAAATAAATAAAATCAAAAGAATATAAATCACACAAAGTATGTTCTGAGGACACATGGAATTTAACTAGAAACAAATTAAAAATGAACAGGACAAAACTAGAAAAATACTCAAATATTTAGAAACAAAACAATGAACTTCTGAATGGACCAAAAAAGAATTCCAGACAAATTAAAACATATTTTGAAATAAGTGAAAATGAAACATAACTCTTTATAATTTGTGTGATGGTTCCCTTTTAAGTAGCCCTTAAAGGAAAATTTATAGCAATAAATGCATACATTAGGAAAGAAGAAAGATACAAAATCAGTAACCTAAGCATTTACCTTAGATTATTAGATCAAGAAGAGCAATGTTACAAGGGATAGAAGGGAGGAATTAGTGCAATAAGTAGAACAGTGTGATTCGAAGGTGGATTTAATAAAAATTTGTATTCAAAACTCTAAGAAAACAAAACTCCACTTCCTTTATGCCTAAGGGAAATAGAATAAAAAAATAATAAAAATTTGAGCAAAAATCATTGAAACTTGATACAAGAAAATGTTAATCAACAAACCCATTTAGCCAAGCTAACCAGGAAAAAACAGAACAAACACAAATTACCAATATGGAATGAAAGAGAGTGCAAAGAAGATTCACCATACCCCAGATACCAATTCCAGGAGAAGACTCTAAACTTCCATCATTGCATGTTGGACAATGCCAACTTCTATCACTTTCGGTAGTCTAGTGAGACAGAACACTCACACACATCCAGTTACATGAAACCAGTTTATTACTTACATACTGGCATGAGGGACAACAGAAGCGTAGGATTCATAGAGCGCTGGCTCCTCAAGGTTCAGGAAAAATGCCCAGGGTGAAGTCTTTTCTGCATGTACCCATTTGCACTGCAGTTGAGAGACCCCAAAAATCAGCCTTTCCTGGGTTTTATGTCCTGGGCTTATGTGAGTTGCTGAGCAAAAGTACTGTAAGACCTACCATTCTAGAAGGAACAGGAACAGAGCCCAGGCTTTTCTGGTCAGCTCCTCTTTGTCTCAGAATGTTTCATTCTCAGCACATTCTTCAGTTAATTTTCAGAATTACAAGTGAGAAAATGCGGATATCTAGGTAAATCTAAGGCCACCCAGAGAACTGTCTTGCAGAAAGGTGATCGCTACTGATCCCATAGATATTAAAAGAATAAAATGAAGGAATATTATAAGCAACTATATTTTTATAATTTTAATAAATATGAAATGGACCAATTTTTTAAAAGACATAAAATACCGAAATTTACACAAGAAGAACGAGATAACCTGAATAACTTTGTATCTATTAAATAAATTAAATCAATAATTAATAACTTTCAAAAAAGAAATCATCAGATTCCATTTCACCAGTGATTCTACCAAATTTTGAAAATAAAATTTAAAAACACAAAAATAAATGAACTATTAAGTTACAAAAAGAAATGAATGAACCTTAAAAGCATGTTGCCAAGTAAAAAATAATCTAGTATAAAAATGGCTACATATTATATGATTCCAATTACAAGGTGTTCCGGAAAAAGCAAAACTGTAGCGCTGGTAAAAAGACCAGTTTCTGACAGGATACTGAGGAGAACATAGGAAGGGTTAAGTAGAAGATGGAACACAGGTGATCTTTTTACTGTGAGAAAACTAGCATAATACTGTAATTGTGGATATACGATACTACAAATTTTTAAAAATCCATTGGATTTACAGCATAGTGAATCTTAAAGTATGCAATTAAAAATATATACATTATAGAGATCATAGGAATCCCAGGACAGAATACAGATGTGATAAAAGAATCTGATTGTATTACAAACATATTATAGACCATCATTGAAGGGATGGGGGAAAAGACACTGACTTATGTAGCTTTGAAAATAAGTGGAGTTTGTAAAATTAAAGACAAAAGCATATGTATGCAAGTATTATACTCTAGTTGATAATGTTGCTCCTTTTTATGCTACAGGTTAACAATTCTGATACTGTTATATACTTGAACTGAAGATTTAAGTAAACATTTGTCTGATGGGAGGAGTCAAGTTTTTCACTATTGAAGTGGGAGTTATAAATATTTAGATATATAACCATCCATATCTATATCAAGATAAGCAAGGAGAAGAGACTAGAATGATCCAGGTAATGCAATAGGGTTGGAGATATCAGTATTAACTCATGTTTAGCTTAATATAGATATAGATGGTTACATGAACTTTATATGTAAAGAATATTTATAGATATATGTACTTAACATGGGTTAGTAGATACACACATATTTCCTTCCTTTCAGCTTAGAGAGCCTAGAAGCAATGAGATCTAGGAGCAATGAGCACATCTTGTACACAGATCATGGTTTCTAATACTATTCTATTCTCCAATTAAAACAAACAAACAAACAGATATCCTTGTAGAAATGGATAATTCCAGGACTGAGTATATCACATTTACCCAGAGCAATAAGTATACAAAGTGAGCCTGAACCATCCTGTAGCACCAAAAAATAAAGATGTGCAAGAAGAAGACAATTATGACAGTGAAGAAGAGAGAAAGAAGAAGAAGCAGGAAGAAGAAAGAAGAAGAATGAAAAAGGAAGAAGAAGAGAGAAACAAGAAGAACAAAGAAAAGAAGTGGAGGAGGAGGAAGGAGGTGAAGAACACACACACACATAATTAGTGGAGGTGGATAGACTGATGGACAAGGAAGACAACTGAAAGGGCTTCTGATGGCCAAAGCTGTGGTAATTTGAGAAATAAATAAATAAATAAATAAATAATCTAGTACTGATGAAAATTCAAAGTATAAATAAGTATCAGTGAGTACATAGCAATATAAATAAATTATCAAATTATTAAAGAAATTGGGGAAAAGAGACAAATTTGTGCTGAATTCCAGGCAGATTATCTAAGGACATCCCCTTAAATGAGTTATAACTCTCAACTTCTTAAATGTGAGCTGTGCATAGTGACTTCCTTCCAAAAAATACAGTTTGGAAAGGGATTAAAAGGCATAACTTAACAATGTAGAAACATGAAAAACACTACTTCAGCAGGTAATAAAAGTCAACATCAAGAGCTATAAATTGTGTTGATGGCATATAGCTTTGATATAATGGATGAAAATAGCAGTTTACATCTGCAATCTTCCTCCCCAATTTTCATAACTCTAATCTAATCATGAAAAAAAAATTAGATTCCAGTAGAGTATATTAGGCCATTCTTATGTTTCTCTAAAAAAAATACCTAAGGCTAGGTAATTTATAAGGAAAACAGGTTTAATTGGCTCTTATTGTTCTGCAGCTCATACAGTAAGCATGACACCAGCATCCACTCAGCCTCTGGAGAGACCTCAGTGAGCTTTCACTCATAGCAGAGTGTGAAGCAGAAGCAGACATGTCATATGGTAAGAGGAAGCAAAAGATGAGCAGGGAGGTGCCACATACCTTTAAACAACCAGATCTCTCTCAAGAACTCACTCACTACCATGAGGACAGCACCAAGACATGAGGGATCCACCTCCATGACCCAAACAGTTCCCACCAGGTCCCACTTCCAACACTGAGGATTACATTTAAATATGAGATTTGGGTGGGGACAAATATCCAGACTCTATCAGAGAGGCATCTTACAACAGACCTCACCAGCACTCCCCTAAATTCTCAGGGTCATCAAAAATGAGACAGGCCTGAGAAATTGTCATACACAAAAAGAGCCTAAGAAGATATGACAGCGAAATGTAACGTGATGTCCTGGAAGGAATCCCAGAGAACAAAAATGAAGTAAAAATGAAGAAAATCTGAACAAATTATTTTATTTAACTAATAATAGGTGCTCTTATTTTACTTTAAAAGATAGGATTCCTTCAGATGCTATAGTAAAAATACACTGAAAGGGCCAAGGACAGATGTAAGAAAACCCTTTACAAAAATGAAGGCATTTTAGTGACTTGGTCATTAAAAGTAGACAAAGCTGGTCAGATTTGGGGTATATTTTGAGGATAGTGTTAACAAGATGTATTAGTCCATTCTCACTTTGCTATAAAGAAATATCTGAGACTGGGTAATTTATAAAGAAAAGAGTTTCAATTATTTCACAGTTCTGTAGGCCATACAGGAAACATAGCAGCTTCTGCCTCTGGAGAGGCCTCAAGAATCTTCCAGTCATGGCAGAAGGCAAGGGGCAAGGAAGATGTCACATGGCAGGAGTAGGAGCAAGAGAGACAGGTGGGAGGCGCTACATACTTTTAACCTCTTTCCCATCTGCACTGAGGATACTCATCAGTGGCACTTGCAGTTGCAGCATTTGCCCCAAGATAACTCTGCCACAAAATATATTTTATTGTTATTTTCACATCACTCTAGCATACTGACTTTGGAAACAAAAGGCATCATTCTATTTATAGCATTCTGTTTTTAGTAGTGGTATTTCCATTTACAAAATATAGTAATTCTTGATCACTGAAAATATCAAATTCTAGAAAACAGCATTCCTACACATGATGTTGACATCATTCTCGGTTGTTGGCCATAGATTCATGTAATGAACCCAATTTTTCCAAAATAGATGATTCTGATGTTATTTCTGTTTAGAAATAACTCCAAGAACAGTTTTTACGTTTTATTTTCACATTAAAAATTAGTCAGGTTTGCTTCAGCTTCAAAGAATATGTTTATATAAAATTAAATAAGCACTGCCAGCAATTTGCACTTTTATTTTTCTTTAATGGGAAAAGGGTTAAATTACCAAATCTCATGAGAACTCACTGTCATAAGGACAGCACCAAGGGTATGGGGGTGCTAAAACATTCATGGGAAATCCCACCCCCATGATCCAATTACCTCCAACCAGGCCCTACCTCCAACACTGGGGATTACAATTCAACATGAGATTTGGGTGGAGACGCATATCCAAACTATATCACAAGATTAGCAAATGAAAAGATTGAATTGCCATTACCAAGCTGTAGAACACTGTGAGTTCACAATGAAATATTAATTCAGCCATAAACAGGAATGAATTACTGACACAACATGGCAGAAGCTTGGAGACATTTGGCTAAATGAAAGGAGCCACACACAAAGGGCCACATACTATAGGATCATATTTATATGAAATTTCTAGAATAGGCAAATCCATAGAAACAATAAGTAGATTAGTAGTTACCGATGGCAGATGAAGGACAAAAGTGGAGGATGACTGCTAATGAGTACAGCATTTCTTTTGCAGCTGATACAAAAAAAAAATCCAAAATTAGAGAGTGGTAACAGAATATGGGTGGCATCAAAAGTTTAGTTTTGGATATATGTTTGATATATGGGTTATAAATAAGGGAGTTGAGAATGTAACTGAAGGTACAAGAAGGCAGCTAAATATCTGATTCTTGAATTTAGGGACGACCTGAACTGAAGATGTAAATGTAAGAGTGATCAGTGTTTTCAAAATCTTGATACAGAAAGGAGTCTTCAAGAATCAAGAGAGTAAAGGAAAATAGAAAAGGAAAGTGGTCCAATGACCGAGCCTTTGTATACTCCATGTTAAAAGGTTAGGGAGAAGAGGTGTAGACAGAAAAGAATAAGAAGAAAGTATAACTATTAAAGCATCTAGAAATCAAATAGGGATAGAATTATCAACCATGTTAAATACTACAGAAAGTTTAAATAAGATGAAGTCAGAATTCGCACTTGGTCATAAAAATTTTGTTAGAGGGTACTGGTGAATTTGAAATAGTTTCGTGAATATGTGTGACATAGTTTGAATATATGCCCCTGACGAATTTCATGTTGAATTGTAATTCCCAGTGTTGGAGGTGGGGGCTGGTGGGAGGTGCAGGGTCATGGAGGAGGATCTTTCCTCGCTTGTGCTATCCTTGTGATAGTGAGTGAGTTTTTGTGAGATCTGGATTTTATAAAGTATGTGGCACCTCCCCCATCTCTTTTGCTCTTACTTTCATCATGTGAGATGCCTGCTCCCCTTTCACCTTCTGCCATGATTGGAAGCTTCCTGAGGCCTCCCAAGAAGCCAGGAAAATGTTGGTGCTGTGCTTCCTGTATAGCTTGCAGAACTGTGAGCCAATTAAACTTATTTTTAAATAAATTACCCAGCCTCAGGTATTTTTTTATAGCAGCGCAAGAATGGCTTAATACAATGTGAGAGAAGAATACTGATTAGAATGATTAAAGAAACAATGCTAGAGGAGGAATTAATAAAGAGAATACTAGAAAACTCTTTCAAGGATTTGCATTTTAAAGGGAAAAAAATGGGGGAAAAGGAAGAAATCCAAAGGAAATTTATGTTTTCATTTGTTGATGTTACCACTGTACACAGGGAAACTAAAGAACACTTGTAGAGTAATGAGAAACTTTGAATTGAAAAGAGTGCAGTTGCAAGAGGGAAAAGATAAAATGCTAGAACATGTTCTTGATTAGACTTGAGGGAATGGGATCTCACGCGCACTTGAAGAGCTACCTTGAGGTATACGAAGAGTTCATTTGCAGTAACAAGAGGTAAAGGAGAGTCTGTGAGCATAGACGGGTAAATGTGGTGAAGGGGTACAAGTTACCTTTTAAGTTTCTCTAGTTTTTTCATGATACAAGTAACATGCTCATCAGCTGAAGGATGGTAGAATGATTTTAGAAGTCTATGAAAGAGAAGAAAGTAACACATTATCGTGAAGAGTGAGAGATTAGTTGACTTGGGAAATATGAGTGCCAGACTGCGATCATTATACTGATCATGAATCTAAGATGAGACAATCAGCATGTATCTGTATTAGTTTTGTTTTTCAACCATGTTCAGTTACAAGAATGTATGCATGGCATAGGAGAAAATTTGATTTTAACCAAGGTTGTGTTTTAGTCAAGAGAAGAGTGTGAAGCAAGGGAAGTGGGGATATAATCAAGGAAATAACTGTAGTACGAAATTATGGAATTTATGATAAATAATAGGAAAGAGAGACACACATGTCAAAAGTTATAAGATCAGTGAATTTTGCATTTACTTTGCCAGAGTTTTATTAGATTTGGGCTAGGAGAGAGAAGGAACTGGAAAGACAGAACAGGGTGGTCAGAAGAATGGGATACTTCACAATGAGATTATAGAGGGGATGTAGTTATTTTTAAGACAAGGTCTAGAACATGGCATGAAGGTGAGTGGCTGATGACAGGATTGCAGAGGCAGAGAAGATTGAGGAACAAGAGGCTAGGGGTTTGGAATAAGAATCTACATTGATTTTGAAATCTCCAAAAATAATGATCTAGTTTGTATTAGAGTAATACTGAGTCATGAATCAAAATCATTACAAAACAAAGAGGAGTGACTAAAATGAGTAAGGAGGCAGTTCACGGTGAGTAGATGACTTTATGACAAGGCAGGATAGTAATAACATTTCATGTCGAGAGCATCATGCAGCTGGCTTTTAGAGATAAGAGAAAGAGAATTGTTGGAAGTTGGAAAGAGGAACAAGAAAAAGACCTTCCCATCTCCAAGCCCAAATGTCCAAAAGACGCAGCAAAGAACATCCACTACTTAGAAGTGATGCAAAGAAGCAGTGTCTTTAGAAGACAGATGGGTTTCAAAAGTGAAAACCAAGAAGGGAAAGAAAATTTCACAGAGGAGAAAGATATAGGGTATGAATGACTCAAAAACACAGTGAAAGTGTTTCAAGATATGAAAAAGGGAATTGCACAAAACTCTGTCAAGATTAGAGTCTATTGGAAGATAAATAGCATGGTGACCTACGCAAATGAAAATAATGGGCAGGATAAAACTGGTCTTGAAAATTGCAAGGCTGAGAATAGCCCTGAGAAGTGAGGGTGCATGGATAGAGCAGTTGGCTTCCAACATATGTGCTCCTTCTTGATCCCTTCTAATGATGTTGTTTATCAATGTGTTTAATTGACCTTTTAAATCATCCATACAACAAATTTAGTATTAGAAGACTCTGAGCTATACAGAAATTAGTCAGAATTGTTCTACCATTATAATTCTGGAAAACTAATCCTACTCTTAATGAGAATCTAGGCTTTTATGATCTCATACAGTAGAGGCCTATTTGCTAATAACATTCTAGAGTCTACTTTAAAAAAATTAATTGTATTTTAGTGCTATCATCTCTAAGTTTAAAAGGTTGAGATCAAAAAGAGAAAAAATATTTATTTTCAGATCAGACACCTGCTGCTTCCAATTTCGATACTGGGTAAATGATTAGAAGTGAGAACAGCAGAGTGAAATGTACTGTGTTCTAACCTACCTAATTAACAACAGTCAGTTCTGAGCAAACCTATTCGGATCTCCTTTTCTTCATCGAGCTGACCAGGGGAGACCTTCAAGGCAAAATGTGTGAGCCATTTAAAAAAAAACTTCAAACAACAGATAAGCATTGAAGTCTTTGAAGGAACTGTGAACACCCTCTGGGGAGAAAATTAGACTTGTGAACTTAAAAAATGGCACACAAACATTTTTACACAAAACTGAAGACAGAGGTCAACAGGGATATTTCCAACTGAAGATTGCCTGTTGAGGAAGAAATTAGTTTTGAACATCAAAAATAAATGAACAAAGGGAGCAGAAAACAACATTAAATTAGGGTCCTTTCCTAAGAAAAAACATCTCCTAACCCTCTCGCCACACAAACGCACTAATCAAACTTTCTTATTAAAAAAGAAAATCTCTCTTCAAGTAAGAAAATCAAACTATAGGAAATCGTAATTAAAAAGAGCTGTTTTTATAAGAA
Source organism: Cacajao melanocephalus (assembly GCA_963573385.1). Lineage (NCBI taxonomy): Eukaryota > Metazoa > Chordata > Mammalia > Primates > Pitheciidae > Cacajao > Cacajao melanocephalus. The sequence continues at coordinate 14,227 of CAUYLG010005264.1, read as the reverse complement.
CCTCTATATTGTTGCTGGAGTCAAAGTAGCTAATTTTGACGGATCTCATCCTTAAGTAGATAAGCTTTATTATTTTATTTGCAATTTATGTCTCATACTAGTAATTTATCACTTTATCATTCAATTTTGAGCTTTAAGTATAGATGCAAAGTCTTCAGACTAAGCACAATTGATGCCATTTTGTTGTCATGATGAAAGGCTTTAGGTTTATGTCTGCCACAATCACAGACCTCTAAGGAATGTATGTAGAGGGACCCTCTAAAGCAAGTGCTCTCTTTTTATTACTACAAGGCTTTCTGTAAAGCCTGGGCCAGTTTCTTCTCTGTTGGTTGCTCCATAAATTAGGAAAATCCTTTCAGCCTAGATTATAGAGATGGTCTTGAATATTCTTGCCTTCAGGACTCTTGTATTTGTTTGCTAGGGCTGTCCTAACAAATTACCACCAACTGGGTGGCTTAAAAATAGAAATCTGTTGTCTCACTTCTGAAGGCTACATGTCTGAGATTAAGATGTTGGGAGGGTCGGTGCCTTCTAAGGGCTGTGAGGAAAGGCTCTATTCCAGGACTCTCGGTTTGTGGCAATTAGACCATTTCCCTTTTCTGTTTCCATTTACTCTCAAGCCTCTCTCCTGCTGGCTTAGCCACAGGATAACCATCTTCTTCCTGTGTCCTCACATAATCTTCCTTCTGCATGTATGTGCAACCAGATTGCCTCTTTTTCTAAGGACACCAATATTATTGGATTAGGACCCATCCTAATGACCTCAATTTAATTTAGTTACATCTTTAACAGCCCTATCTCCAAATACAGTTACATTCTGAGGTGTTGATGTTTAAGGCTTCAACATATGAATTTTGGAGGAATATAATTCAGCTCATAACAACCCTGTTAAAGAAGTTTGAATGTGCCACCTCTCCTTCTCATATTAACATTGAATTTTTCTCATTATGTTTAAATAATGTACTTTCTACTATATTTTACTGAAATTTTATATATAAAACTGTTAATATAATTCTTTTAAACATAAGCAATAAAATACATAATAATACAACCATTTTTAAAATGTATAATCTTTCTTTTCTAATATTTAAATTTTATTTTAGGTTCAGGGGCACACGTACAGGTTCATTACATAGGTAAATTCATTAGTTGAGGGTTTGGTGTACAGAATATCTTAGTACTGAGGTATACCTGAGTACTAAGCATAGTACCTGACAGCTTTTATTTATTTTATTCATTTTTTGATTTGTTTTGTTGAGATGGAGTCTTGCTCTGTCACCCAGACTGGAGTGCAATGGCATGATCTAGGCTCACTGCAACCTCCGCCTCCTGGGTTCAAGCAATTCTCCTGTCTCAGCTTCCTGAGTAGCTGGGACTACAGGCACCTGCCACCACACCTAGCTAATTTTTTGTATTTTTAGTAGAGATGGGATTTCACCGTGTTAGCCAGGATAGTCTCGATCTCCTGACCTTGTGATCTGCCTGCCTCAGCTTCCCAAAGTGCTGGAATTACAGGCGTGAGCCGCCACACCCAGCCCTAGCTTTCATTTTTTTCTGAACCTCTCCTTTCTCCCACTCTCTCCCTCAAGTAGGCCTCAGTGTCTCTTGTTCCCCACTTTCTGTCCATGTGTTCTCATTATTTAGCTCCCACTTATAAATAAGAACATGCACTATTTGGTTTTCTGTTCCTGCATTAGTTTGCTAAAAGTAATGACCTCTAGTTCCGTCCATGTTACTGCAAAGGACATGATCTCATTCTTTCTATGGCATAGTATTCCACAGTGCATATGTACCAAACTTTATCCAGTCTACTGTTGAAGGGCATTTAGGTTGACTCCATGTCTTTGCTATTGTAAACAGTTCTGCAGTAAACATACACGTGCAATTATCTTTATGACGTAACTATTTATATTCATTTGGGTATATAACATGTAGTGATATTGCAAGGTCAAGTGGTAGTTCTGCTTTTAGTTCTTTGAGGAAACACCACATTGTTTTCCACAATGGTTGGACTAATTTACCTCCAACCAACAGTGAATAAGTGCTCCTTTTTCTATACAACCTCACCAGCATCTCTTATTTTTTGACTTTTTAATAACAGCCATTCTGACTGGTGTGAGATAGTATTTCCTTGAGGCTTTGATTTGCATTTCTCTGATGGTTAGTGATGTTGAGCATTTTTTCATATGCCAGTTGGCCACATGTAGGTCTCCTTTTCAAAAGTGTTTGTTCCTATTCTTTGTTCACTTTTTAATAGGGTTGTTTGTGTTTTTGCTTGTATATTTGTTTAAGTTCCTTGTAGATTCTGGATATTAGACTTCTGTCAGATGTATTCTTTGCAAACACTTTCTCCTATTCTATAGATTGTCTGTTTACTCTGATGACAATTTCTTTTGCTTTGTAGAAGCTCTTTAGTTTAATTAGTTTTGATTTTGTTGCAATTGCTTTTGGTATTTTTGTCATAAAATCTTTTGCCATTTCCTACATCAAAAATAGGATTTTTATAGTTTTTGGTTTTACATTTAGTTCTTCAATCCATCTTGAGTGATTTCAAATGTGGTGTAAAGAAGGAGTCCATTTTCAATCTTCTGCATATAGCTAGCCAGTTATCCCAAAACCATTTACTGAATAGTTAATCCATTCTCCAATGCTGGTTTTTGCCAGCTTTGTCAAAGATCAGATAGATGATTGCAGGTGTGTGGCTTAATTCTGGGCTCTCTGTTCTGTTCCATTGATCTATATGTTTGTGTTTACCAGTACCATGCTTATTTTGGTTACTGCAGCCTTGTGGTACAATTTGAAGTTGGGCAGTGTTATTCCTCCAGCTTTGTTCTGTTTGCTTAGGATTGTCTTTGCTATTTGGGCTCTTTTTTGGTTCCATATGAATTTTAGAACAGTTTTTCTAGTTCTGTAAAGAATGGCATTGGCATATTGATAGGAATAGCATTGAATCTGTAAGTTGCATTAGGCATTATGGCCATTTTAACAACATTCATTCTTCTTATCCATGAGTATGAACTGTTCTTCCATTTGTTTCTGTCATCTCTGACTTCTTCGAGCAGTGTTTTATAATTCTCACTGCAGAGATGTTTTTTACCTCCCTGGTTAAGCTGTATTCCTAGGTACTTTCTTATTTTTGTGGCAATTGTGAATGAGATTGTGTTCCTGATTTCACTCACTGCTTGGGTACTGCTAGTGTATTGAAATGCTACTGAGTTTTGTACATTGATTTTATATACTGAAACTTTGCTGAAGTTGTTTATCAGATCAAGGGACTTTTGGGTAGAAATTATGGAATTTGCTTGATATAGAATCATGTCATCTGCAAACAGGGATAGTTTAACTTCCTTTCGTCCTATTTGGATGCCTTTTATTTCTTCCTCTTTCCTGATTTCTCTGACCAGGACTTCCAATACTATATTGAATAGGAGTGATAGGACTGGGCATTCTTGTTTTGTTCTGGGCTTCAACGGAAAGGCTTTTGGCTTTTGCCTATTTGGTATGATGTTGGCTGTGGGTTTGTCATAGGTGGCTCTTATTATTATGATATATGTCCCTTTAATGTCTAGTTTATTGAATGTTTTTAACGTGAAGGGAAGTTGAATTTTGTCAAAAGCCTTTTATGCATCTATTGAGATAATCATGTGCTTTTTGTCTTTAGTTCTGTTTATGTGATGACTCACATTTACTGATTTGCATATGTTTAACCAACCTTGCGTCTCAGAGACAAAGCCTACTTGATTGTGGTGAGTTAGCTTTTTCATGTGCTGCAGGATTTGGTTTGCTAGTATTTTGTTGGGGATTTTTGCATCTGTGTACCTCAAAGATATTGGCCTGAAGTTATATTTGTGTGTGTGTGTGTTGCCACGTTTTTGTATCAGGATAATGCTGGCCTTAGAAAATGAGTTAGGGATGAGCCTCTCCTCCCCATTGCTCTAGAATAGGTTTAATAAGAATGATATCAGCTCTTCTTTGTACACCTGATAGAATGTAGCTATAAATGTACGTGGTCTTAGGGGTGTTTTTGGTTGGTAGGCTATTTATTATTGATTCAATTTTGGAGCTTATTATTGGTCTGTTAAGGGATTCAATTTCTTCCTGGTTCAGTCTTGGGAGGGTGTATGTTTCCAAAATAAGGGCAATTTTATGGTGTTTTTATTAAAGAAGACTGCTTTGGGACCACTGTTTAAATATTTTCTTTGTTTACCATCCAGAAGATCTTAGATTGTGGGAAAGCTGTAAAATTATTTGGGAAAATGGGAGAAAGGAGAGTTAGAAAGAAAACCGGCATGATGCCTCTACCCCAGGCTCTTCAAGAAAACATGTAGAAGTGGAGAATATGGAAATAGACTTCCTTAAATCTGTGTCTGATCACCCACTGTAAAATTTTTATATGACACCAAAAGTATGGTCACCCCATGTGAAGACCGTTTGTATTAGTCCATTCTTGCACTGCTATAAAGAACTGCCCAAGACTGGGTAATTTATAAAGGAAAGAGATATAATTAACTCACACTTTTGCATGGCTAGCGAGGCATAAGGAAACGTGCAATCATGGCAGAACGAGAAGCAAACACATCCTTCTTCACATGGCGGCAGGAGAGAGAAGTGCTGAGCAAAGGTGGAAAAGCCCCTTATAAAACCATCAGCTCTTGTGAGAACTCACTCACTATCATGAAAACAGCATGGGAGTAATCAACTCTATGATTCCATTACCTCCCACTACTTCCCTCCCATGACACATGGATATTATGGGAACTACATTTCCAGATAAGGTTGGGGTGGGACACAGCCAAACCATATCACCATTGTATTAGTAGAAGCCATAAATGACTTCTACATGCCTTTTTGCATGGAACCCACTCTGGTCTTGCCTGCTTTTCCAGAGCAAGCTTGGGTCAGCAGGGGAGGATTGCTCACAAACTAGGGAAGATTATTCCCATGAACAAAGCCAGGGGATACACTTTGCTTTATCAGTTATGTGCTGCTTCAAATGAAAGAGATGAAAAGTCAGTACAGTGAAATATAATAACTCATAGGAGACAAGAATGGGGACAAGGCCCATCAATAGGACAGAAAATAAGAGGTTTAAAATTTGTTCCTGCTACTTCCAGTACCCAGGATTGGCTTGTTTGTCCTTGTACCTTCTTCTGGGAGAATGAGGACAGAACAAGGGAATGGAACTTTAGGTATTGCTGCAAGTAAACTAGCATGCTGCTGAAGCAAACCAACCCTGGTTTAAATGCTGCTATCAGCAACAAGCTGTTTGACCTAAATCAGGTTACTACTGATCATCTTTTCTTCATCAGAATAATGTGGATAATAATAGTATCTGTCTTCATATTTTGGGTGAGACTCAAATAATTAAAATTTGCATATGCTCTCCACCATGTTTGGCATACTGTAGATACTCAGTCAATCCCAGCAATTATTACGGTGTTCATATCTACTTATTGAAATTTAATTTATATTTGTAGTCTCATTCAAAGAATAGCTCTTCTTTAGAGCTACTACCATCCTCACTCCTTCCCTTAGCTAGTCAATCTCCATTTTAAATGCCCATTTCAGTTCAGTTTACTTTTGTGTGAAAGACAGAGGAGTGAATAAGTGGAGCTGATAGAAAAGGAGTTTCAGTTTGAGGTTGGTTTCTGTGTAAGGGAAGGGTGAGTTTTACTTCATACACGTTGATTTCAACTTTTATTTTAGATGCTGAGGGTGTATGTGCAGACTTGCTACATGGGAATGTTGCATGATGCTGATGTTTGAAGTATAAATATCATCACCTTGTTAGTGAGGTTAGTACCCAATAGGCAGTTTTTTACCTGCCTCCTTCAACCTCTAGTAGTCTACAGTGTCTATTATTCCCATATTTATGTCCATGTGTGCCCAAAAGATGCAGGAAATGTTTTGATGAAAATTCAACATCTCTTCATAATAAAAACTCTCAACAGACTAGGCACTAAAGGAATACACTTCAAAATAATAAGAACCATCTATGACAAACCCATAGCCAACATCAAACTGAATGGGCAAAAGCTTGAACCATTCCCTTTGAAAACTGGAACAGGACAAGGATGTCCTCTCTCACCTATTGAACATAGAACTGAAAGTCCTAACAAGAGAAATCAGGCAAGAGAAAGAAATATAAAGCATCTAAATAGGAAAAGAAAAAGTCGAACTATTTCTCTTCACTGATGATGTGATTCTATGCCTAGAGAACCTCAGAGTTTCTGCACAAAATCTCCCTGATCAGATAAACAACTTCAGCAAAATTTCAGGATACAAAGTCATCATACAAAAATCAGTAGCATCTCTATACACCAACAAAGTCCAGGCTGAGAGTAAAACCGAGAACACAATCTTGTACAATAGCCACAGTGAAAATGAAATACTTAGGAATATAGTTAAGCAAGGAGGTGAAAGATCTCTACAAGGAGAACTACAAAACATGTTTACTTTAAATTTCCTGAATCAATTGGCTTATCAGCTGAAAGTTACAGTGATATCAGGTTAATCTTTGACAAGGAAAGTCTATTTTTCATGGTTTGGCACATCGACAACACTTCAATGTCAACAGATACAATCTTCCTAAGAGATGTTTGTCTGTGGGTGTACCCAAAGTGAAAAAGTTTACATTAGTATTTTTGAAAATATACTCTTCTTCATCTTACCTAATGAATAAAGTCAGGGAGAAGAGGAAAAAGTGAGTGGGAATAAAAGAGGGAGAGGCAGAAGGAGATACATATTTTTTTTAAGAATGCCTGACAAGAGTATTTGTCAAATTTGTATTTTTAGATCATTATGTCAATAAGGCAAATATTTTCAATCTCATTAAATCCTTCAGTCTACATGGAGCATTAGATTCACATCAATCCCTTCCAGTATTTTGATAGCAAGACCACGTACACATTCAAAATAAATATTGCAATGAAACAATTCAGAGAGTGCCATTTCACAAAAGGCATAAATTTAATAAAAAGGCAACAGTGATAAGGAGTTAGCAACATTTGTATATATTAGTTATTTTGCCAGATGTTCTTTTTAATCATGGAGATACTCTGAGTAAGAAAAGTTAGATGCAATTGTAAGAAACAGCAATGAAATTTCAAAGTGGAATATAAAGTCAAATATTTTCTACATACTTTTATTTAACTTGTCTTGCTATTATCTAGTTGAGTCCTCAGACTAATTTAAAACATAATGTGAATTTTTGAAGATGTAGAAATGTCACCTAAAATACAAGTATTCCACATGGGCCTAAGAGGTATATGGCATATTGCCATGTTTCTGTCCATTCAAACAAGGTAAGGAAAAAAAAGAAAGAAAAGAAAATATATCTGGCCTATTTTGACCCAGGATCTTGTGCAAAGATCAAGTGAACAAAAATGAGCTAAAGTTATTAAGTGATCAATTTTAGCTGAAGCGCTTACTAGAAATTAAAATAAAGACATTTTCCTCTCCCTCTTAAAAATTATCTTCAAATTAAATATAGATTTAAATATATGATATAACCAATTTCCTCCCGGGGAAAACTGAAAGGTAATTTTCAATTTTGATGTTTTTCCTTACTCATCTGTATTTTGATGACCAATGCCCTGAGCTTATTTTTGATTATATGTTTCTTTCTATATCATATTTCAAAAGTTTCTTTTTACAGTCTCCTGAAATACTGCAGGGCAGATTCAAATATGTCCCAAGCAGGCACTGAAGTTTTAATGTATTTTTATGGGAACCAGTCTTAGCCCTTCCGATACAACATTTATTTGTCCAGAAGGATGTTAGTGGAATGCCCTTCTCTTTATAGCTTTGTAAACAAATTGTTACTATACTACAAGTATGTAGAATGATTTACAATTTTCTATTTAATTTATCAATGTCATACAAGTATTAAAATGCATGTTGTACATCTGAATCTTCATTGGGAATAAATCCATCATATTTGCTAATCTAATCACTTAATGAATGAAGTTCAAATGGACCGTTTTAATTAATGCAAGCCTTTCTGAAGTCCAAAATGAAGTTATTATTACCACTTCGATTAATGCTATCTTGACACAGGTTAGATAAAAATGTTTGCTGCCAGCGTTTATAATTCTAACCCCACTACTTGGAACAGCACACAGCACAAGGTAAGCAATAAATGTAAGTTGAATCAATATATTGCATCTTATTTTGTCTTTTACAAAGGATAGTTATAATGAAGTTCTAGCACTGCCTTGTTTTTTAGGTATAGAAGCAAATGAAGTAATTTTTAATATGTGCAAAGTGAAATGGAGAAGTAAGGGTAAGAACTTCATGGCCTAAATTCTCTAGATCAATGCAATAAGGTAAGATTTATATGAATAAACTAGATAATTATTTATTTAACAACATGACCTTATACAGGTAGGAAATTTTGGATTTAGTGACACATGTCCCAATTCCTGCTTCACTTGATAAAAGGTATCATTGCTCTTTCATTTCTTAATCAAAAAAATCATTCATATGATTGGGTGTTCCCCTATTTGCTTCTTTTCAATGCAATTTCCATTTATTTCAGATACTTGATATTTAAAATTCTAAATTTAAATACTTGGAATTGTTCCATAGAGTTAAATAGTAGACTGAAACTGCTGCAAATATCCTAATTTGGAGAATTTCATTCTACCTAGCTGAAACTTTCATTTAATTTTATTATGCAGAATAGGGATTAGAAAACTACTGCCCATGGGCCAAATCTGGCTGGAGCTATTTTTGTATGGCCCACTAGCTAAGAAAGTTTTCCTAAGTGGTTGAAAAAAATTAAAACATGACAAATGAAAATCTTAGAAAATTCAAATTACGGTGTCCATAAATAAAGTTTTATGAGAACATAGCCTCACTCATTTGTTTATATATTGTCTATGGCAGCTTTCCCATGACAAGAACAGAGATGAGTAACAACAAAGAACACGTATGTCCTACAAAACCTAAAATATCTGCTCTTTAGCCCTTAATGGAAAAGGTTTGCCACCTCCTGGTGTACAGGATTTATCTCCACTTTTTATCAACATTATAGTATTGGTGTCCTCTTTAGTAGTTGCCTTTGTTCAAACTGATGTAATTTGTGTCATGTCCAGTAAAATTAGAAGATAGGTTGCACTGCTGCAATTACAATGACTCGCTCATATTTGCATCTCATCATTTAAAAAATTCTAAACAATAATATTTCTCAGATTTTTAACACCATTTGTTCTTTGTGATCAATTTCTGTAATGCCAAATATAGGGACCTATTTCTGGCCTAACAATTTCCCCAATAGCAGTCTGTTAAAGGTTTAAAGGCACTATATCACAATTGATTAAAATATTTTTTGACAAATACTGGCCAGGTACCGTGACTCACACCTATAAAGGCTCCAGCACTTTGGGAGGCCAAGGCAGATGGATCACTTGAGGTCAGGAGTATATAAGATTTTTGGACATCTTGTCAGCTGCCCTCCCTCTAATCCATTCTCTGTACTTCAGCTTGAAGGATTTTTTTTTTTTTTTTTTTTTTTAGACAGAATTTCACTTTTGCTGCCCCAGGCTGGAATGCAATGGCATGATCTTGGCTCAGAGCAGCCTCCACCTCCTGGATTCCAGCAAGTCTCCTGCCTCAGCCTCCTGAGTAGCTGGGATTAAAAGCATGTGCCATCACTTCCAGCTAATTTTGCATTTTTAGTAGAGACATCGTTTCTTCATGTTGGTCAGTCTGGTCTCAAACTGCCTACCTCAGATGCTCTGCCCACCTCAGCGCCCCAAAGTGCTGGGATTACAAGTGAGAGCCGCGACGACCGGCCTGAAGGATCTTTTAAAAATACAAATCTGGTTTAACTCCGCCTTCCTTAAAATTAGTCAATAGACACCATTTGTCTTCAAGATAAAGTGCAAACCATTAGCAGAAATCAGTTTATTGTTTTGACTTAGAGATGACATTTTTTAGAAGGCTTTCCATACCTCCCAATATTGAACTGGATACATTCTTCTGTTATTTGTGAGCCTGTATCACCAAATAATTACTCTAGTTGTCACACTTCCTATATTTAGTTATAATTGCCCAATAGTTCTTTGTAATCCTAGTAGAACAGAAATCTTTAAATTCAGAGACTTGTTTTCTTTATAATCAATTCACTGCATCCTGAATAGTGTCTGAAACAATATTTACACCAAAAGTTATTTGTTAATTAAATTTTTTAAATCACATTTTTAACTTAAGTATAAAAAGCTTAGTTAGGCTACCAAATGAATTATACCAGTTTTGCTTTTCGGGACTGAAATTATCTGGTTAATATAACTCTCCTACATTTTATAGAGAATTTATACTCATCTGTTTAAAACTAGCAGGAAACCAGTCAGGGAAATTAAAATTCTCTGTGGATCTTGTCTTGAAATTCTAATCTCTTCTAAAGTGATGTAACTATTATATTGCCAGTAAATTAAAGAAAAGAGATCATTTCATAATCTTAAGGTTATAGCCTAATGCATGAAGTTTAATTTTTTACTTCCCTAGGTGAGGGTGAAATGATGTGATTACATTTCATCTGAAACCTAAAATTAGCTCAATCCAACATGTTCTTTTTGAAAGGGTAAAAGGAAAATGATGTAATGTTTTGTTTGTCACATTTAATTCTGCTAGTAGTCTTTGTAATGACATATCTTGTGATTTTGTGTTTGAAATTTTACAGAAGGAAATGGAGCATTGAATGGGCTATATACAGTTGATTTTGTTAATCAAATGAGTAGAGAAAAAAAGCTTAAACCCAAGAAAAAATATATTCTTCATATTTCACTATGAAATAGGGTAATAAAATGCTCAAATATACGCATGATTATTTTTGGTGATTTGAAATGGTGTGTGAAATAACCTGATTTTCTGCTGTAATGTTGCACTCAAAATAATAAATGCAAATAAATGTGAATAATAATTCAACTGCTTATACTCAGTTTTTGAAATTGATACCTATTCATTACACTAATATGTCCAATGAAATAAAATGAATATTTGCTTGTAAGAGAATTTTTTAAAAGTAAAAATATAAACTCCAGGTGAAATAAGACATCAATCTTTTTATCTTTTCCTTTTATCATTGCATTTGTATCAAATTAAGAATAATACATTTTTAAAAATATTATTATCCAATTTGATATAAGTACCAAATATATTTCTAACTTGTTAGCAATTTTATATTCTCAGAAATTGATATATTAATCAATAATAATAGGCCAGGCACAGTGGCTCATGTCTGTAATCCCAACACTTTGGGAGGCTGAGGTGGGCAGATCACCTGAGGTTAGGAGTTCGAGACTAGCATGGCTGACATGGTGAAATCCCATCTCTACTAAAAATACAAAACTTAGCCAGGTGTGGTGGTGGGTTCCTGTAATCCCAGCTACTCAGGAGGCTGCGGCACGAGAATTGCTTGATCTGGGCAGTAGTGGTTGCAGTGAACCGAAATTATGCTACTGCCTGCCAGCCTGGATGATAGAGTGAGATTCCATCTGAAATAATACTGTAATCAGAAATGCAATGTAAAATATAGAGAGTAAAATTTCTAAGAAAATTCTGCCCTGAGCTATTATTTTCTAAATATCTATGAGGGTGAGGGTTTGATTAATGAATTTTCCTGTGTAACTTATGTGAAAAAATGGTTTAATGCAGTTTGTTTTACTTTTGGTAGGTGTGTAGGAAGAGAAAGAGGGAATAGAATGATTTGAAAAAGTGAAGATGCAGGTTGTGAAATGGTGAATGAGAGCAGCTTCTGGGGTATCAGAGAGTTAATTTCATTCCCAAGTGCTCCTTGATTATTATTTTTGATTGAAATAATTGTAGATACACATCTTGTTCCAGAAATGATAACATTTTGCAAAACTGTAGAACAATATCACAACCAGTAAACTGACATGTATATAAGCCCTTGAATTTCATGAAAGTCTCTAATATAATTATTTTATTCAGCAATCTATTTTCTCTTCCATATAGTTTCCTTAGGTATAAACAAGATTAAACAGTGTATTTCAAAATTAATGTAATTGATAACTTGTAATCATTTTATTTGGAAAATATTACTTATACACATTTATGTTACCAACTGCATACCAATCACAAAACACAAAAAAGTTCTATGTATTATTTATGTATATTTATATGTTATATATATATATATATATATATATATATATATATAAAATCTTGTGGCATGAGAAATTAGGTAACCAAATATATGTATGTGTGAATATATATATTTGGTGCAATCTTGTAGCAAATTAGGATGCTACAAGATTTGTTTCAGATAGATAGATAGATAGGTATTATAGGACTTTCTCCTTAGGGTTCTTGTTACACAGCTAGAAAAGGTTAGGCTCACAGACACTTTGAAGGGTGAAAAGGGGCAGGTTTTATTGGGTGAAAAGGAAAAAAAAAAGAGAAATGGGGAGTCTCAGTAAAGTGAGAGTCCTGCTAGCCATTTTCCTGCCTCACAGATTCAATCCCAGGTTACCACACCAAAACGGGAGAAGCCAGGCTCCTCCCTACTGCAAAGGGGGCGAACTTCTCATGGCTCCACCCCATTCTCCCAGTGCACAGGCTGGTCAGAGGTTCTCTCAGAAACCTTTATATTTGGATGTCAGAGGGAGACAGAGAGAGAGTGAGATAGGTAAACCCTTGATAACTGTAAATACTCTGGAGCTATGCTACCTTCAGATCCGCAGATGCATCAACCATCCAAAAATAATAACACACACACAAAATGAGCAAATATTTGCAGAACTCCAATACCATTAAAATGAAATGGGAGAGTTCCCTGATTCTCCTCGCAGGACGTGTGACAGGGGTGTAGCTTCCCTGTTCAGTCGCCCAGTAGCTCAGACCCCTGAGGGAAGGAGGAGCACGCAGATAGACAGGTGCTGGAGCCCAAGTAGGCTTGTTACAGTGTGCTTTATTATCGGGGAAGCCTGAGTGTCAGCCCCATTGCCCTGGATTCTTGTCTGGTGTCCTGGACCAATCAGGACACACGAGCTGTTTGAAAGGTGATGAATGCAGAGACTTTATTGAGCAGTGGAGGTGGCTTTCAGAGGGATGGGGAGCTGGAGTGGGAAGGTGGAGGGTAGGGGGAGAAAATCTTTGCCTGGAGTTTGCATGTTCTCAGCGACACTCCTCTGGACGTTCAGACATCTCTTCCTTCCTTCTCTGTTGCTGCCCTGTTGCCCTCTGCCCTCTCTGCCATTTTCTGTTGCTCTGGTACTCTCGACGATCAGTCACTTGTGTGTGTGCTCGCTAAAGTCTTGGATTTATAGGGGCACAGGATTGGGCCAGAGTGCTCTTGGAAAATGCAGTATTCAGGCATGAAAACTGGAGCGCCTGTTCTCACTCGGGTCCGCTAGCGCAGGCCCTAGGGTGGACCCTGCCTTTCTCTACCCAGCACTTCCCTGCCTTCCTCCCATATCAAGAATGCAAAAGTCTTAACACCAAACTAAAATAGAGAAAACCATAAGTAATGGAACAAAAAAAGAGAAATTTAGCATAAGTATTGTCAGTACTGCCATATACACAATACTGTATTGCACTGATAAAAATAAAGAGAAACAGATTATATAAATGAAATCACCAGTAAGATTAAACAAGCAGAAAAAAATATCTCAAAATATAAGCTGACATGAAAATAGGAATAGGAGGAGGAATGAATTTGTGAGATTATATGATCAAATTGAAGAATTTTTTCAGAACATAGGAAATATGTTTCAAAGTACAGAATCAGTCTGTCTAATAGAATAGAAAAATAACATGAAGATAAAATACACATAAATGTGTGCACACACATACACCTGAACTGACATATTTTAGGGAAATTTCAAGGGACCAAGAACCTAGAGAAAATTCAAAACATTATTTAGAAGAAATATCAGACCCCTCTCACACACACACACACACACACACACACACACACAAAACAGTAATCACCATAACTTCGAACACTAAATATATAGAAAATTATATAAAATTTCTGACAATTTGGAAGCTAGGATTCTAGGCTTAGTCAAATTGTATCTATTGTCTGGGAAAATAGAAGTATTTTCATATATAAAAGTCTAGGAGAGAGATCCAAGATGGCCGATTAACAACAGCTCAGGATTGTAGCTCCCAGTGAAAGCGCAGACAGCGAGTGGACGCCGCACTTTCAGACGAATTTTTGTTGCCCACAGACTAGGAGATTCCCGGCGGAGGAGCCACA